>VXBW01000279.1:186021-244927 GCA_013400375.1 Thinocorus orbignyianus | reverse complement strand
CAGCAACCCCCCTTCTGCCCCACACTGCAGCTTCTGCCCTGCCTTACTCCCCTCCTCATTCCTCCTGCCCAACCCCGGAGCCCCTCTCAACCCAAGGTGCTGCTTGGCTGCTGCCCTTTTTATTTCCCCCCGGTTTGCTTTTTTGGGTGGCTGCAGAGGCGGCTGCGGTCACACAGGCCGGAGCAGAGGGTGGCCAACACAGGGCACCCTTGGTGCCATGCCTTCTGCCACCCTGCACCGTCACAAGCTGCTTGGCCAGCACAAATCCCAGCAGCGGGTACCTCCCTCGTGCCGACGTGCGGCACCGCTGGGCACGGCACAGGAGCAGGTGAGCAGCTCACTCAGTTACAGGGAAATCAAGCTTTTCACCTATTTCTCCATCGACTCAAGTCCAAGCCCGCCATCGCTGTCACCTGCCAGACCCATGGGTGACAGCGAAGGTGGCATCCCGCCCCACACTCTCCCTCTCCCCTGGGACATAGCTCTGGATCATGGAATCAGCCCCCTTTCTGACCCCCTTTTTAATTTGCTTGTAGGATTCTTTTCGTGTCACTGAATTGTGTGCTGGCAGCGCAGAAGGTTTAGTGGGTTTACCCCAAATTAATATTCAAGAGGGGTGAGGGCAGCCAGGTGTGACGGGCTGCTGTACCCATGATTTATTCTTTTCATTGAGGGGGGTGTCTGCTATAGAGCTGAGCTGCTCTCCTTTCTGCTTTCAGATGGGTTTGATGAGTGCTCGGTTTCAGTTTTGCCCAGAGAAATGTGAGAAGGGACTCTCAAATCACAGATGTCCGAGTTTAACACCTACAAGGCTCTGTCGTGCAGGACACATGGGCTGCACGCATGTCCCAGCATGGCCCAGCTGCTGGGGACCTCGTGGCCCTGCAGCCACCAGGGAAAGGGGGGATGAAGATTCCCACCGAGATGTGCAGGTTCTGCTGAGGGATTTGGGATGGGTGAAGGCATCTGGGAGTGAAGTTTGTCTTCATTTGTGCTTCTCGTTTTATGAAATGTCTCAGAGTGTATGCAGCAGGAGAGGTGAGGAAGGAGTAGATAGCTGTCTGGGGTCAGGATGCATTGGTGGGGAGCTGGCACAGTTGTCCCCCTACGCTGCTTCCCTTTCCCCACCGTGTCCCCAGGGCAAATAACAACTCTGTCCCTTTCTTCTTACCCTGCAGCTGAGGCCAACACGACCATGTCCTTCCTGTACTAGGGCTGCCTCCCTCAGCCTTGGTGACCTCCCAGACCATCAGCAAGGATGCGTGCCTGGAAGGCGGTGGCCAGCACGCTGGCACTCAGCGGGGCTGATGTGGTGGTCACCACGCTGCTCTACACCCACGGCCGGGGTGGCCGGGATATCCTGCAGGACCTGCGGCACTTTAACATCTTCAACTCGCTGCTGGACATCTGGGGGGGCTGCCTCTACCGCAGCTGCGTGCTCCTGGGGGCTGCCATCGGGGTGGCCACCAACACGGCTTATGGCCCCCGGCGTCTCAGGGCATCACGGACCTTCATCGCCATCGTCTGCCTCCTCATGGGCATCTACATGATGGTGAAGCTGCTGCTCTACTCGGAGGTGCGGAGGACCATCAGAGACCCCTGGTTCTGGGGGCTCTTCGCCTGGACCTATGTGGCACTGGCGGCCACCTTTGGGCTGTGGCAGCTGCTGGCCTGTGTCACCTCCTCCCGTGAAGCTCTGGGGCCTGGCTCCGAGTCCCGTGCTGAGGTGGAAGAGAGCTGCGATGGTGGTGCCCCACGGGACAAGCGTGAGGAGGCAGCAGGTCCCACCATCCATAAGCTGCTGTCCTACACCAAGCCGGACGCCTTCTTCCTGGGCATCGCCTCCTTCTTCCTCCTCGTGGCCGCACTGGGTGAGTGAAGGGACCTAGGGGGGCCACAGCGTGCTGCCGTCCTCACCGGGAGGGAAGGAGCTATGTAGGGGGACACTTGCCAGCACCCCAGGTGTGTGTTTTTGGAGGTGCTGGGGGGCACATCCTGCATGGGCTGGGTAAAAAAAATGCAGTCAGGCAAAAAAAAAGATGCAATAAGGGGTAAAATACACTGGGAAATCAAACATCCCCACATGCCACTAATGGCTGCACTTCCTGAGACATTTCATGTAATGGCCAAGTATCTCCATGGTGGGGATGGGGTTGTCCATGGGCCACCACTGTTGAAAATACAGGTGCTGTGCAATGGGGCTGAAACCCCTTGTCCTGTGCTTGTGTGGCAGGAGAGACCTTCCTGCCCTACTACACGGGGTTGGCCATCGATGGCATCGTGGTGCAGAAGAGCATGGACCGCTTTTCCACGGCAGTGCTGGTCATGTCGCTGCTCGCCATAGGAAGGTAATCGCAGGGGCTGCTTTTGGCCCTGGTGAGGATGAGTTTGGAGCTTTCCTGCAGGAGCTGGTGGTGGCAGTGGGCATGAGCTGTCTTACCTGCAGTCGCTCTGCTGGGTCCCTGCCAGAGCCCAGGGATGTCCTTTGATTTCTCTGTGCTGTCACAGCACAGAGAGGCCGTGGTGGCACTCACAAGGCCATTGCGTAGCTCTCCACATCCATCTGCTGGTGGTGGGGGAGCAGGAGCAGATACAGGGAATGGGTTCAAGGGGAACTCTCTCCCAGCAGTGCTATGTCCTCCTGAACCTTGTCACTACTGGGGTTAGGACCCATGCTGGTAGCGCCCAGAAGAGATTTGCCATGGCTTTGTGGGGTGGAAGGTGGTACCAGCACAGCATTGCCCAAACCTGGGCATCGGGGTGTTTGTGTTGCTGAGGAGTGGGTTTCGTGTCCATTGGTCTATAACGTTTCTTATCTGCAATTAGCTCATTTGCCGCAGGTATCCGGGGCGGCGTTTTTACGCTCATATTTGCAAGACTGAACATTCGCCTTCGCAACTGCCTCTTCAGGTCGCTGGTGTCTCAAGAGATGAGTTTCTTTGATGAGAATCGCACAGGTTGGTTCCTCTTTCTCCCAGATTTGTTCTAATCCCTCTATCCTCTCCTAGTATTTTTTTTTTTCCCCTTGGTTTGCTAGACCGTAGCAGATTGGGGATACCCAAGCACTCGTGTTTAGAAACAGGGGCAGAAAGCTCTTCCCTTTCGGGTGTCTCCCACCGTGGGGTTTGGACAGGATTGCCCAGCTCTCTGGGGTTGTCCCATTGCCACTGATCAGCCTGACATTCATCTCCAGTCATCCCCAAAACACCGACTTTCCTCCTCCTGTATCTCCCATCAGTGCCTGCTCATCAGCCACTCTCCAGTTCTGCTCTGGGCACAGGAAATCTCCCATGTGTGCAGCTTTGCTGGGCATGCTTGTGGCTTTCTCTGCTTGCCGTTCAGTCCTGTCACAGTGTGTGCCACTCTGCTGTGGTCCCAGCCAGCTGCAACTTCTTTCAAATTTAATTTCTTCTTGGCGGTATTTTTAGTTTTGAGGCTGTTGCCATATTTAGCGATCACTGCACGATGCCCTGGTAGCTGAGGACACCAGAGATGATGTTGTAAGTGGGGTATGGGTAACCCTGGACTTACAAAAAAAGCCTGGGAATTCAGCTGGGCTCAAACACAGACCAAGTATTTAGGAATTCGGGGTGATGTTTGCTGGCTGTAATGTTCACCATATCCTCAGGGCCACATGGGTCAGCTCCAGGCCGCAAGGCACGTGGCTAAACCCAAAGAGTGTGGGGTGCTGTGACAGTCCCCTTTACTGTCCTGTAACCATCTGTGGTGACCCAGGGATGTAGCCTGTGCCTTCAGGTGCATCTCATGTCCCTTGTGCATGCAGCTATTTGAGCTCTTCTGTTTTGCTTCACATCTGCAGCGGTGGAGAGTCACCCCCTTTCCACACCACCCTTCAAACCCCCAGCAAGGGGCTGCGTTGACTGGGGAGCTCCATTTGGCCCCTGGCATGAGATATGGGATGCAGCTAGGCAGTGACCTGCTGTGGTGACGTGTCCCCACTCTCCCCTTCCCCAACCCCTCATTGCTGCAGGGGATGTCATCTCCCGCCTGACATCGGACACGACCATCGTGAGCGACCTCGTGTCCCAGAACATCAACATCTTCCTGCGCAACGTGGTGAAAGCTACAGGGGTGATCTTCTTCATGTTCAGCCTCTCTTGGAAGCTTTCGCTTGTCACCTTCATGGGCTTCCCCATCATCATGCTGGTCTCTGATGTCTATGGGAAATACTACAAGGTAAGCAGGAGCGGCTGGCATGGCCATGGTCTGCCACAACACTTCCCCTTGTGAAGCCATCATGGAGATTGTGGGTGGCCTTGGAGCTGGTAGGAGTGATGCTTGGGTGCTTTGCTGCCAGCATTGGGGGTGGGAAAGCAGTATTAAACCTGTGTGGGCAGATAAGCACAGCCTTGGCTCTTGCTTTGCTTCATGCTCAGGAGTGGAAGCATCTCAGGTCTGACAGGAGAGGTACCTTGGCTGTGGAATGTCACCTATGTGCCTGCCTGTCCTCATGCAAACTGTCCTTTCCCTTTGGAGTGACTCGGATGGAGGTTAAACCAGTGCTGAGCTTCCTCCCTCTGCCTGGGGCTCACATGGGCCAAGGGCCATGCCCTGTGGCTAATACCATGTCCTGTGGACCATGTGAGTCCTGCGTGCACGGGTGCTGCCAAAGCTGAGTCCTTGGGTGCTGCTTCCCCTGGCCATGGCTCCTCCTGCGGGTCAGGTGTTTGTGGGAGGAGTGGGGCTGCCCTTGGTCTTCAGACGTGTCCCAGACTTGGAAAATCCTGGAAGGGCCCTTGGGCCAGGCTGACCCTGTCCCATCAGGGCACCAGGAACAGCAGCTCTGCAGCAGGCTTCCCAACTGACCTTGGGCACAATGCTTCACTTCCTGCAGCCCAGGTCCTTCCTTGGGGACAGCACAACAAATCCATTGCACTCCTGGCACAGGACCCCAGGCTGTCCTGAGGTGTGGGATATATCCCAGTGCTCAGCCTTGTTGCCTTGGAAAATGTCACTGTGCCTTCTTTTCCCAAGGCCAAGGTGTGCGGGGAGAGGTGCTGTGGGCAGCCCAGCACCCGCTGAGCCCCCTCTGCCTCCTCCTGCTTCCCGCAGAAGCTCTCCAAGGATGTGCAGAATGCCCTGGCCAAGGCCAACAACACCGCCGAGGAGACCATCTCCGCCATGAAGACCGTCCGCAGTTTTGCCAACGAGGAGGCGGAGGCGAACGTGTACTGGCAGAAGCTGCAGCAAGTCTACAAACTCAACAAGAGGGAGGCCATGGCTTACACCTACTATGTCTGGTCCAGTGGGGTAGGTGGCCAGTGCCAGGGCTTCCCTACGTGGGGCTGGGGGGGGACAGGCAGGGGACATTGCTTCAGATCCCAAAATGTACATGGCACGATGCACATGCTTCTCCTCCGCTTCCACAGAGCTTTGCAGGACAAGCCCAGCCTTGATGTCTGCTGTCAGTAATCCTCCGTTTCTGGATTATTAATTTTCATACACTCCTCAAAAGATATGTTCCGTTCCCCCTTAGGGCAGCGCTGCGTCGTGTCACTGAACAGTCTGTTTTCTCTTGCAAATAAGAATATAATTGATAAGCGCTCAAGGTCGTGGAAAACCCCGTGTTTCTGTGCTGCTGCATTGCGTGCCTGTGCCAGCTCATCTCCGGGGCTCCGGCTGGGAAACAGCCGCGGCGTTGGTTGAGCTTCTGCTCAGAAACAGAGACTTTGTGTGGGTGGTGGCAGGGGGAGGCTGCTGGGGTTTGGGTTTTCTTGCTTTTTTTTGGTTATGTTTTTTCTTTTCAAAATGCTTTTTCATCATTCAAGACCAGATGGTTTGGGACTTCTCCTGCACTGGCTGGTAACTTAGGGCTGTGCAAAACCTTCATGTGAGGCTGCCCTTATATCTGCATATTCTAGGATCTAAGTAGCCTCTGGTGAAGGGTTTGGAAGTGATGGTGTCCTCGTGCAGCTGTGGGAGACTTTATGGCTTCCCAGGCCTGGAAGCAAAATCACAGCATTTTTAGCATTGTTCCTGAGCTCCCAGGTGAAGCTTGAGCATTAACTGGGTCAGCACAGATTCCAGTGAGTCAAAGAAGGCAAAAACCCTCAAAATCTGCTCCTGCAGGGCTCACATAGAAAGAAGCTGATGAATTAGCACAGTCCTGGTAGAGTCTTTCTTGGAGAGAAGGCAGGATCTTAAGGTCAGATTGTGGCAGAGCAGTAAAAGAGAATTATTTTTATATTTTTTTTTCCCCTCAGTATTTTTGTCTATGTAAATTTACACCCTGTCCTGCAGATGTCACACAGAGCACCAGGGCATCGCTGCTTTTCTAAGCACTCAGGCAGCGTGGAAAAAAACTAGCTGAATAAAGGCAGGGGCTGGTATTTGTCATATCAGAGCTGATCTGTCTCCTTTCTGGAGTAGGTGGTACCCCCCACGTTGATTTCAGGCAAGAGTTGAGGTTATGCTTCAGGGACTTGTACATGCAAGGAAGATTTTTGGCATTAACTTTTGGCTTGATTTTGGGCTTTAAGCTAAAATGTGTCACACTCGTATAACAGAAAGTTTATTTTAGTGGGGAGGTGACTGTGTTGGATAATTTGGGCACAGTTTATTACACTTGAGGACATTAGTCCAAGAGAAAAATTCATGAGATGCTCTATTATTTCAGATAAATTCTCCCTCCTTGGCTGTTGCCCTTCTGGACTTCAGTTTTGTTAAAAGATGCCAGCCCAGCTCCTTAAATCAGCCTGTGTACTTGAGTTGTTTTCTCATATCCGTTCTTTTTTCATATCCATCTCATATCCTCATATCCAGCTAGGGCTGTCAGCGTGCACTGTCAGGGATGCTCAGTTCAGGGCTCAAAGAATAAATGTCAGCACATGAATTGTGGGCTGGATGTGAGTAATTACAAATTCACCAAATATCAGTTGTCTTGCTGACTTTGGGGTGTTTTCTTGCTTTCAGCTGACCCTCCTGGTGGTCCAGGTCAGCATCCTTTACTATGGTGGGCACCTTGTGATCTCGGGGCAAATGACAAGTGGAAATCTCATATCCTTCATCATTTACGAGTTCGTTTTGGGAGACTGTATGGAGGTGAGTCTGGTTTATAACTCTGGGCTACCCTATATCAAGATGCTATTTGACTTCTAGAAGGTCCCAGGGCAGTGGCAGGGTCAGATCCAGTGTTAAATTCCCTGCAATACATTTCCTTGACACTGCAGTTTCACCCACTGGTGGGGTGCTTTGCCCCTCTGCTCCCTGCTCCCCTCCTCTGTGATCTCGCAGCCTGAACATCCCCAAAGCATCGGGCAACCAGGACCGAAGGGGTCAGGCTGGCCCCACTGAAGGACAGAGTCCTGGCTGTCTCCCAAGCACGTTTCCTGGCATGAAGGATGCAGGAATTATGAAGCTGCGTGTTAAATTTCAGGCTTCATTAAAAACTTAATTAAACTTATTACTTTTTTTAAATTATTTTTATTTTCCCCCCCCCCGGAATAGGCTGCAAGCTGCTGCGTTGGCAGTGCGTTAGCAAGATGAGATTGTGGGTGGGATGGCAAAGCCCACCCAGGGCTGCCTTTCCCCTGCAAAGGCGTAAGCTTGGCTAATTGAGGCAGAAATGATGAAGTTGAGGTTTTCTCACAGCCAAGTGTGGTTTCAGCGGCGCTTCAGCCTTTGTGCAGAGGCAGAGCAGAGCTGGAGGCAGCGTGCCCAGTTCTTACCATCTGTTCAGATGACTTGCAGGCTCTGGTGATGTTTCCAGGCTGCGGTTTTGGTGTGAGTTTGGTTTGGTTTGGGGTTTTCTGTCCCTCCTGATGGGAGGGGCAGTTGCAGTAGAAGCTGTTCTGCAGCTCTGGGCTTAATACCGAGAAGAGCTAACGTGACAAGGGTTTATTCCAGGGAAGCTGGTGTCAAGGCACGGCAGCTGTAGTTGGGAAAGCACAATGGTAAACCCACTGGGACCATATTCCAGCAGAGAAGAGGCGTATCAGCTGCCAAATGGTGGTCCCAAAAGGTCCAGCCTGGAGCTGCTCTGCCTTTGAGATGTGTGCCAGGGAACGAGCTGGTTGCCTTTGAGGCCGGTGCGATATGCTGCCTTACATGGACTTAGTTCAACCACTGGGTTGGGGAATTGCTGGTCGTGAGCCCAGAGAGATAGGTGGAAGATTTTGGTAAAAGCTTGAGCAGAGTATCTCCTGGTGCACATCTTCTCTTCCCAATCCATCTGTGTCCTCCTTCTGTTCCCCTTTGGGCCTACCCATCCACAAACCCCTTTAGATGCCCTTTCCCTTGTTATGTCTATATATCCCCTCTGTACACTGCACAGGGGGAAAAGCTTTCTTTTTCTGTGTCTGATGACCATAGTTCACATCAGATGATAGAATTGAGAATGCCTCAACCATTCTCCCTACAAGTCACAGCGATTGCCTTTTCCATCACGTCTCACAGTTGTCTCTTCCCTTCCAGTCTGTCGGCTCTGTCTACAGCGGCTTGATGCAGGGAGTGGGAGCTGCCGAGAAGGTGTTTGAGTTCATTGACCGCAAGCCAACGATGGTGAACGACGGGTCCCTGGCCCCAGACCACATGGATGGCAAGGTGGAATTCAGAAACGTGACGTTTTCCTACCGCACTCGCTCTGCAACGCAGGTCCTCCAGGTGAGCCCCGCGGGCACAGAGTGTTCCCCATCACGAGGCATCACGCGCTGCTTCTCCATCGCGGCCATAACTGATTCCTAGCCTGCAGGACATCAGCTGCCCTTTTGGAGATGCATAAAAGCAGGCTCAACAGCATGCTGGAAAACAGATTATAAGGAACAGCGGGTGTTTAGGGCCAGCCTTCCCTACAAGGAATGAGATTTATTAATAAAACCCTTGTTCCCTGCTCAGGCATTAAACACGTCAGCGTGGTACAGGGCTTTGTGCCAAGCTGTCTCAGACTGTTTCCATGGGAGAGGGGCTGGGGTCACAGGGCAGGGGAGTCAGCAAAGAGGTTCATTTGCTTTGCAGTTTTTAGAGGTCCTGCTACATCAGCAGGCAAATTTGAAGCTATTTTGGAGGCTTCTTGCTTTCTCAGAGCCAGGAAACATGGCTGATGTGGCACATCACCAAGGTGGAGTGTCACCATGGCTGGTTTTTGGCTACCTCTCTTGCATAGCTCCTGAGCCACTGCCCCGGGACCCTGGGAAAAGCTGGGACCCTAGGAAAAGCTGGGACCCTGGGAAAAGCCAGGACCTGAGTATGCTTTTCCATCCATGTTGCAGAATGTGTCCTTCACCCTGCACCCTGGCAAAGTGACAGCACTGGTGGGTCCTTCGGGGAGCGGGAAGAGCTCCTGTGTCAACATCCTGGAGAACTTCTACCCTCTGCAAGACGGGCAGGTGCTGCTGGACGGGCGTCCCATTAACATGTACGATCACAAGTACCTGCACTCAGTGGTACGAGCGACTGTCTGTGTATTCTTGCTATTGCCCACCGTGATCAGAGGGGATGGATGGTAGCGTTGCATGTCATTTTGGATTTCTGAAATGTCCAGGAAGCTGGAGGCTGGAGGTGGTCCAGGAAATGAGTTCAAATAATCTATGGGGGTGTAACGGAAAAGGATGGAGAGTGGTTTCGTGGGGAGGGAAAGTCTTCTGACAACAGAACAAGAAACATGTTTTGTTTTGTAATTTCTGGCCAATGCAGTAGAAATATGTTTTTAGTTGCTGGATTAATTATTTTCCAAATTGCATTTGGAAAAAGAAAAGTGTTTTGCATTCCTCCAACACTTTTAAGATCTTAAAGTAAATCTCAGCTAATGGGAAGTTAAATCTCTCAGGATCCTGGCACCAGCTGGAGCACCAGAGGGGCTGGGTGGTTTGCTCAGGAGAGGGGTCCAGCCCCTTCAGCTCTGGCCTGTGTGTCAGCACAGATCAGCCTTCATCTCCTCTGCAAGTAACTGCCTTCTTTGTTTGGCCCCAGAGCAAATGGCCTCACCAGTCAGCAGGAAAACCTGGAAACAATTGATGAGAGGCAGGCTGGAAAGCCAAAGTCAGTGTGACTAATTTGCATTCCCTGCCCGTACTGAGCAAAAATTAGAAGACAAGCTAGTCTTTCAGTTTGGAAAGCTTGGTGTGGTATTAGGAGCATGGGGAGAAGTCAGTTAAAAATATGACCATGTCCTGCTGGCTCTCTTCATGCCCAGTTCTGAGCAATAATTGGGAGGGTTCACTTTATTTCAATTTTGAGTGTTTGACAAAGCAGGCTGAATTTAAGAGCGAGCAGCAACAACGGCTATAAGGTAGGACAGGGAGGCTGTTGCTAAGCAATTAAGGAATTGCAGCAATGTCCCTAACTTGCTAATTTTGGATTAAACATGCAGGAAGGCTCATTCACGTGGCCTGAGTGTGAATACTGGCCTTGAATGGATAATCAGCAACACCCTGGGAGAGGGTCTCTCCAGCCTGCCATGTCCTAGCAACTGTTTCCCATTCTGAGAAAAGCAAACAGTGATGGGAATGACAAATCTGGAGCAAAACCACAGCAGAGTCTTGGAGGGGGAAGCCTGTCCCAGGTGCCAACCTAATGGCCTTGCATTAGGCTTCTTTCCTGAGAAATGGCTTCCCAGCAGATGATGCAAACTGGTCTGGGACTGCCACTGGGCACCCCGTCATTAGCATCCTTGTTGGAAGCTCATGTTGAGGAACTTCTTTTCTTGGTTTAATAGCGAGGCTCTGCCCACTTGAGTCCTTACCCAGGAGGAACAAATGCCAATGACCTGAGATGGCAGCCAGAAATTCTGCTCCTAACCACCTGCTCTTCCCTTTCCTTCTGCAGATCTCCCTGGTGAGTCAAGAGCCAGTGCTGTTTGCCCGCTCTATTGCAGATAATATTTCTTACGGCTTAACTTCAGCCTCCTTCGAGTCAGTTGTTCAGGCTGCCCAGAAGGCCAACGCACATGCCTTCATCACGGAGTTACAAGATGGATACCACACAGGTACCAAAATCCCTGTATTTGCACTTGAAAGCATTTTGTGCTTTGATTGCAAAGCAGAAGCATTTTCCTGCTCTTTGCTTCAAAGCATGGCACCATCCTGATGCCACTGGCTGGGAGCTGAACTTGATGGCAGCTCTTGATTTTTATTTTGACTTCTTCTCTTCCTTGACCCAACAGAGGCAGGTGAAAAAGGAGCCCAACTCTCAGGTGGCCAGAAACAGAGAGTGGCAATTGCCAGGGCCTTGATCCGAACTCCCCCCATCCTAATCCTGGATGAAGCCACGAGTGCACTGGATGCGGAGAGTGAACACGCGGTGAGTGGCTGGCTCAGGTGTTTGGGCCAAAGAGACGATCTGGGTTTGGAGGAAAGACTGTAGCTCCAATTTTGAGCCTGTGGACAAGCTTAGTCTTGACATGGTGCAATCGGAGGTTTGGGTAAGATGCTAATTCCTGAGCAGGAATGCTCAGGAACTGCTGTAGCCACCAAGAAGGGAATAATCCTGTGCTCACAGCAGCTGGCACCTGGCAAACTTCATGAGATAGGGATCTCTGATGATTTTTAAAATGTGAAAAGTGTTTATTGGCATGCAGCAGCCTTTTAGGACAGCATATGGTGGAAAAACATTTAAAAATGGTACTGCTGCAGGCAAAGCAGGACTGCTTGAGCTAAAATCCCAGCTGAGGCACCAAAGAAACCACACTGGCAGGAAAGGCTCTGAGCTTCCTGTGAAATGAGCTGGGTTTATCTGGCTGCGATGTCATGACCGAACAGCTCTACCACTAGCAGATCAGCCTTGCTGGTTCAATGATGTGAGGGAAAGCTAACTCGAGGTTGAGGTGTGAGGACACATCTCCTGGTCCTGGAGATGTGGGGCAGCAGGAGCATCTGTCCCTTGGAGCAGCTCGTGGGCTTGCACGTCCTCAGCCATGTGTGTGGTATCTGATGCCAGCCAGGGTCTGGTTTTGGCTAGCCAGGGGTATCAGTGTGACATATGGCCTGGTGGCCGTCTATCTCCACCTTATGCTCATGAGATAGCCTCGCTCTTCTGAGCAGCTGCATTTACCAGGTATTGGCTTCCTGCAGTCCATGCCAACACCACATGGCCTCCAAATTTGTGGTGCAGCTCCAACAAGAACCCAGCTGGCAGAATCAGACCTGTGTGCATACCGTGCCTGAGGGCTGGACGGACTGAGAATGTCTTTTGGGCTGCAGAGTGAGAGCCGGGAGCTGGGATGGACGTGCTGGAGCTGGTAGTGCTGCCGGGAGTCTTGTGTCCTCTGTGTAACCAGAGGAGAGCAAACCTCCTGTCCAGAGCTCTCTTCACATGGAGCCACAAAGCTGCTGCTCTCCCTTCCAGAGCAGAGCCAGTGATGCTCAGGCGCTGATGTCTTTTCCTCCCGCGCAGATTCAGCAGGCGATTTACGGCGACTTGCAGAACCACACGGTGCTCGTCATCGCCCACAGACTGAGCACTGTCGAGAAGGCACACAACATCATTGTGCTGGACAAGGGCCGCGTGGTGCAGCAGGGCTCGCACAAGGAGCTGATGGAAGAAGGAGGCCTTTATTCCAAGCTGGTGCAGAGACAGATCCTGGGGCTGGAGGGGGGCGGCGGGGACAGTCACCAAACCCCAGCCCGGGGGGATTCAGCGAAGGCTCCTGGTGGGCTGGAGGAAGAGTTCAGGATAGACCATTCCCTGCCGGCCGTGGCACAGGACGATTACACCACGGCGGCCCACAAGTGAGAGCGGAGAAGGGCCGGCGCTCGGGACGCTCGCTGGGACGCCGAGGCAGGAGGTGGCTTGCCTTGCCCATGGGTTCACGTGCTGCACAACGACGGCCGTTTGCTCACCCCACAAGCACCACGCACCCGTGCACACTCACAAACACACACACACACACATGCACACACTATAGAGCTTCCTGCATTACAGTCCGGCGGGCAGGTGCCGGCTGGTCAAAGAGGGAAATGGATTTGTTTGAGAGAGTTGGGTCTTTAGCAATTCCCAGCATTTCCGCTGGGTTTCTTTTCTTACTACCAGTAATTCCTCTCTGGGACTTTTCTCCCACTGATATGCATGTGTAACTGCTATTAACTGTAATGGATGTTAAATGCATGCATGGAGGGGAAGATTGAAAATCCCCTTCAGGAATTTCAGGGGGTGGCTTTTGTGGCTGGATAGAAAAACAGTGACCGTCAAACAAGGTCCTGCTCCCGCTGTCAATCTGTGGGGCCAATCCAAAGTCTGCTGAAGTCTGTAGGGATCTCCCTTTGGCTTTGGTGAAAACTGGATCGCTCCCATGGGGCTGAACGCCGGGAGAGTTTTGCACTGAGTGCCTGCAGGCTCAGGCTCCCAACCATTGCTGCTGAGCTTGTACCATGTAGAACCCATCCTTGCTGGAACGAGCCAGGGGACTGGGAGGCAGATGTCGCTTTCAGGTTTGCTCTTGGTGCTTGGTGGGTGTTTGTTTTTAAGGATGAAAAGTTTTACCATAATTGGGTTAGGTTTGGGGTTTAGGTGGTGGTTTTTTGGTTTGAGTTTGCTCTTTTTTTCTTTAAACTATATTTCTGTGCACTGTGCAATGTCTGTCTGGCTCCAGCATCCACTGAAAATTGCTCTTTTATTTCAGAATTTTTTTAACTCTCAATCCCAGTGCTGGTTTGGGAAAAAAAACAAAAACCAAAAAACAAAAACCCAAACCACCACAAAACACTACAGAAGACAGGCATAAAATACTAAAAGACAGCACTTTATAAATCCCACCAAAGCTTTGTTCAGCTTCAGGCCGTGCTAGTGACTTCACTACATGGGAAGTCCATACAGTCACTTTCCTTGAAGTCTGACTTCAGCTGCCTGAACATTAAAATGTGTTTCTTTGAATGTTATTTATTAACTTACTTTTCATAAGAGGGATAGAAAGAAATAGGCTGCTCCTGGCCCTTTTGGGCAATGGCTCTGGCTTAGTAGTGTTACCCTGCCATAGACTGGTGAAGAATCCTATGCAGCCAGGCAGGTGCTGTTAATAAAAATAGCATTTATAGGGGGAAGGTTGACTTCAGACTGTGCATAGTTAAGAAATTATCTCAAGCACTTTAGCTCTCATGTTTTCCAGTATTTGAATGCTGCTGTGTTTTACTTTTCGGCAGGTTTGCATTTTTGTTGTTGCCAATGTTTTGTTTTCGTTTAGTGATGTTTTACAAACTCTTTAGTGTCCTTGAGGAGGGATGCTCAAAAAATAAAATACTACCTCTGCCACTCAACATGGAGCTGTTGTAGTTGGGGGTGGTGGTGGTGATGTTTTGCATTTAGGGTTTTTAAGGTAACGTATGTCTGAGATGACGGCTGAATACAGCTCCACAGTGCACGTGTTCTGGCTCCCTTGCAGGGGAAGGACAAGAAAAGCCTACAGAGAATTAGGTATGTAAAAGCCTTCAGCATCTGTTAATGGCAGCGAGCCATAGCAGTACGTATAACCTGTTTTAAGAACTTGTTTTCATCCCAAATGGGATCGGGTAGTCAGTCCTGCAGGACTGCAGGCAGTCTAACCCGTTCTCAAAGCACAGTCCTTCCTGACTGGAATCTTCAGCTGCTTGCTTTTGGGATGTGATAAAAATCTGTGCCTTGAAAGAATGAGAGCCCTCTTTGTCTTATCTCCCTGCACTTAGGAAATCTCTGCTGTGCTCTGAACTCCTCAGTTCACCACTTCAGTAAATGGCCAGTGCATTCCTGCTTGATGAAAATTTGCACTGTGGGTATGAAGAGGGTGAGGGTTCCACCCAGCACTGGAGGGCAAGTGATTAATTCTGCATTTATATCAGTACCTGTGTGCAGAATGTGGCCAGCAGCTGATAGGAGTGGAATTAATTTCTTCTTAATTGAAAAACTGAGCAGGGAGGGGGTGGGGATTGGTTTACTTGAGAACTAGGGAAGGTGACTCACCCTGGGAAGTGCTGGTAGGACAGTGCTCGTTAGTACAAGAGATGCCAAAAAGAGAATTCTAATTTGATTGCATTGTGTGTGTGTCCCTCAGGCAGTTCTGAGAAGGGGAATGAGAGGATACAATTGGATTACTTTTATTGCAATGACTACTGTGAATTTTCAGTAAGGGAGCTTTGCTTCCGAAGCCTGTTGTGATGATAATCCCAGCATCGTCCTCCCAGATCAGGTCCAGACAGCTTGAACTGAAATGGCACATTGGAAATGGCAGATTGTCTCTGCTGGTGGCACTGGTCCAAGCTGATAACAGGGCCTGGCTTTGTTCATTGCCACAGGTGCTGAATTCTCTCTTTTGCATCCAGATAACTCAAGGCTACTGTTCCCCTGAGCTTTACATTTCATGGCTTGGAAAAGCCCTTTCATTGTGCTGCTGGTGTGTGACAAGTGGACCTGCTAAAGCCACAAGGGTTTTCTTATGGCCTGGTGGGAGGTGGACACACCACTGGGGATCCAGCCGCGTTCATCTAATGCAGACGTTTCTGCTGGCTCAGTATAATCCCTGAGACTAGAGAGAAATCCTGCTTTTCAAAATCATTCCAACTATGACTTCTTTTCAAAGTGAAAAGTGGGGTCAGAGAGGCCTGTTAGCTGATCTAAGCCTGGCAGTGAAGATGAGCTTAACCCAGTGCAGCAGTGGGCATTGTTCCAGTGCTGGAATATGAGCTAACTTCTGGAGCTGCCACATCCCTTGGGCCGTGCTGCCTGTGGGCAGTCTCTGTTTTTCAGGCTATCCTCCTGGGAGCGCGGCCACTGTTCCCTCTGAAACCCTGAACTGCAGTATTTTGTGGCTCTGGGTTTGCCCAGAGTTGACATTTACGTGGGAACGCGAACAAGATCTAGTCGGGAGCTTCTCAGTTACAGCCATGCAGATAGAAAGTTTCCCCTCCTCAAAAGGAAGAGTCTTCTGTGCAGGGAACTCAGGTGGGTTTATTTGAAACCTTAAGGAGCACAGCCTGAAGGCTGTCATGGAAGGGCTGGAAGCAGTCAGGTGTTTGAAAGCACAACTGATTACAAAGGTTGACTGTATATTCCAGAGCAGGTTGTTTTCCTCACCATTAATAAGCTCTAACAATTCCTTGTAATAGTTACAACCACAGCTTTATTTGATTTAAACATTGGGGAACCCTACCCAAGATGACATGCAAGAGTAGATCCTGTAGTCCTAGCAATTCCCCAAGGACGCGTATTTACCTCCTTTTGCACAGACAAGGTATGTGGCTGACTGACCCAGTAAATGAGAACTCAGTGTAATGGAAAAAACACAGCTGTGTTTATTCCAACAACTTGTCTCCCAATACACCAAACTCTGCCTAAATAAGCAACTGTGTGTGTTTCAGTGGCTGTGCTTTCTAGGCCTTCAGCAGGTCTGGAAATACCACAAGCAAATAGACAGAGTGCTTCTAGCTCAGGTTCAGAGAAGCATCTTAGTCTGGGGAGGAAAACCAGCATCTGCCTCTTCTACTCTAGCTTCACCACGAGCTTAAGGCAAAGAAAATACCTGCAGGTACATAAACCTGCTCCCCTGCCCACGCCTGAGGCTCCCTGAAAGAAAGGAGAGAAGTACTAACAATTAATTCTTGCTCTCAAACAGCAGGACCACTGTTTCTTGCCCAGTGTTTTGAATAGGCAGGTCATTTTCATGCGTGAAGGAATCTAGCTACAGACTGTGATTAATATCTAGAAGGAAGTTAAATTGCAAATAAGCCTAAAACTTATCTGCCCATTGAGCAACCAGGCTAATAAGGGTTAACAAACACCAACAATTATACTTGCAAATTCAGCCTCTGTGTAACCAACCAGTTTTTCCAGGAAAAGAAATGAAGTTGTTGTGAAGGTGACTTGCAAAATATGTCTAAATCTAATAAATATGCATGGGTTCAGTGCTACTGACCGTAAAAGGATATGAGGTGACAGAAGGAAATCCAGGGTCAAGTTTAAAAGGAAAAAAAATAAAATCTAACATCTAATTTAAACTAGGCTGGATGCCAGCTCTCCCCAAAACTGAAGCCTGACTCCTTATGCACTATGACATGGTTTCCACTGCAATCTTCCCAATTTTTTTGTTCCATTTCTCCTGTTACAAGAAACCCTGACTCTGTACTTTGCCTGCTTAGAGTTTTAATGTTCAAGAATACTGTCACCCTGCAAAAGGATTTTAGCAAAGGCAAACAGGAACCAGAGCTTGGTAGCTGATAAATCTCAGCCCGCAGCACTGCAGTGTTTGATAATCCCAGTAGCCTAAAATCCCAATTTATATGCAGTCTTCCATATTCTGTCCAAGTGATGTGCTGTCACAAAACCTTTATCTTTCATGCAAACCGCTGAATGGAAAAGCACCTTCCTACCTGTCCAAGTAGAATGTATAACTATACAAAAGCGGCTGACCCCTATCTTGTCTCTCAACCTCAGCTGCTTTTCTGGCTAAACATGAGGACTCAATCACATGCAGATGCTGATCAAAGTACTTAAAAGCAGACCAGATGTTTAGTATCGACACTCCTCTCCAGCATCCCTACAGAACCCAAGCATACCTACATAAGGAAAAGTGGTATTTTTAAAATATGTTGTACTTGAGCACAAACAATTTATGTTCATTTGTGCATTTTGTGAGGACTTCACTGTTCTGCATTATGCAGCTTCTAACTTTAATACAGATTATCTCTGACTAATTCAAATAATCCATTCCTTGATGTCTATAGCAGCGGATTTCCATCAACCCCATGCAACATACACAAAAATTAGATAGTTATAGAAAAGCTCATTAGAAGGTCACTGGAACCCATCTCTCCTGCCAGCACGTTGACAATACAATTATTATCAGACTGTAGTGCCCTTCCCCAGAGACACTCACCCGGAGCACCTCTACAAGCATTATTCAGCATGAACTTCTCCTCTCCATGCTCAGCCTGGGACTGAGCAGTTATTATTATACCTCTGTTCAAGCAGAAGGCACTACGGTTGAGGGAAGCTGAGAACTTCACTCAGGATCACCCAGCAAGGCAGTGGCAAAACGAGATTTACAACATGAAGCTGAGTCAGACTTCTGAACCACACTCCCCCATACCAATTATTTTGCTATGCTATGAAGTTCTCATCACTAACATTCTTGAGAAGAAAGGGCTTCTTCTAATCCCACAACTAATTTTTCTATTTGCGTGTGTGTGTGTGTATGTGTGCATATATGTTTGCACATGTTGATTTACAATCTAGTTTAACGCAAGGGTGTAACACTGTCTTTTTGATGGGCATGTGCAAATACGATATATGGTATCACGTTGGCATGGCAACCATCTACCACTTTTAAATAACAAGGTCAGGCTGCAGTGGTCGTGCAAACCCACCGTGGGTACAGCCACTTACTCACCTGTGCTGCGAGCAGAGCGCCCCACACAAGGAGGGGCTCAGCACATACCACAGCAACAGGCTGAGGTGGATGAGTGGACACATGCCCGTGTGGCTAATCACCTCCTCCCCACCCTAAGCAAGCTCAGCTTCCTGCTGCACAAACAGCTCGCTCTTACCTGCTTCTGAATACACTCGGTTTGCATCACGGTTGCACAGCAGCTCGGCACCAAGCAGACGGAAGGCCAGGACGCTGCCTTCTAGCAGCATCACACTGTTGGGTTTATCAACCTGCAGATAATAGTGAGAGAGGGGACTTTTGTAGGGGTGAGAGGGCTGGAGAGCTGAGTTTAGTTACAGGACAAAAGAGCAAACATACAGTTGTCACGTCTTCATTCAGTTCTGCCAGGAAGTACCAGGTCACTTTCTGAATGTTACCTCATTGCATTTTAATAGCATTACATCAGAGATTGATTCAGTTCCCTATATTGATTTCTTACCCCCCCAGGTAGATTGAAAATGTCAAATACAAAATTTGACAAATATCAAACACAAAACAGAAAATGTCAAAAACCACAATGACCAGCACATGGCCATTCCCTGCCCTGTTCCTTTGGCTCATGTGCTCCTCTGGTTCTCTCTCTGATGTTGCACACAGGGAAACGAGCACACCCACACCCACGGTCCCTTAGCTACAACAGCAATCCAGGCAGGTGGTGCATGCCTAGAGATGTGTACAACTTGGGCTATGTTAACACAATTAATTATTTCCAGGCGTAATTACCTTTATCAGCTACGCTAACATCAGTAGTAATTGGAGAGCTAGTGCTCCGAAGTGTTGCCACAGAGTGCCGAGTAAAGCGTTGTTGACTTAAAAGGCAGAAATGAGAACAAAGTTTAGGTAAAACGTTTCAATTGATGCAGAGCTTTTGCTACGTTACATTTCAAAAGTATTTAAATTCACCATCAAATACATCTTTGATAGATGTATTTGACTTTTACTCTTGAAGAATTACTTCAGACAGACAAAAAGACTTAGCACCAAAGTTTGGCAAGACACAATTTTTAGCTATTTTTAACCTAAATAGGTATTCAGCCTAGGCTTGAGAACAATAACGCAGTCACTCTTTTGAGATTTACTGTAGCCAATTCCCAAGCTGGTACGGAAGTGCAAGCTGAAGTAATTTTACCATTTTTCCTTCCTAATTTACAGCTGTACAGTTATAAACAAAAGGAAAACAAGAGTGCCTACACCACTTCCAGGCAGGAGCACTGTAACTGCCTGTGTCAGGTGTCCACGCCAAGGCACAGATCTCAGGCCCTGAAGAACCCACTCCTGGCACTGGCCTGAGGCCCAACTCCGAGGTGACACCCCTGAGCCCTGGCCACCCTGGCGAGGGCTATTCCAGCAGCCACCATCCCTCAGGCCAGCGAAGGCTTCGAGGTGTCATCACGTGAGGGCAGGGGACAAGGCTGAGGGAGCTGGGGCTGTTCAGCCTGGAGAAGAGAAGGCTCCGGGGAGACCTGAGAGCAGCCTTCCAGGATCTGAAGGGAGCTCCAGAGAGCTGGAGAGGGACTGTTTGTCAGGAAGTGGAGTGATAAGACAAGGGGTAATGGTTTTAAATTGGAAGAGGGGAGATTTAGACTGTATATTAGGAAGAAATTATTTGCTGTGAGGGTGGTGAGGTACTGGAACAGGTTGCCCAGAGAAGCTGTGGCTGCCCCATCCCTGGAGGGGTTTAAGGCCAGGCTGGATGGGGCTTGGAGCAGCCTGCTCTGGTGGGAGGTGTCCCTGCCCAGGGCAGGGGGGTTGGAACTGGAAGATCGTTAAGGTCCCTTCCAACTCTGACCATTCTATGATTCTGTGACAAAGCAGGCCCTGTGAGGGGCCCAGGGCCGCCATCTTCAGCAAATGCCGCTCGGCCTCCCTCAGCAGGAGCCAGCCCCAGGCCCTGCTTGGCTGTCACCCCATGGTGGGCTTCATCCAACAGAGACACCCCCGCATGGGCTTCCCCACAGCCCCCAATCATCCCCTCACCCACAGATCTCCTCAGGACCTCTCCTCCCCTCTTTACCCTCCTCCGCCNGGATGGCGCTGGACGTGAGGCGCCTGGAGGCGCTGAGCCTACAGGAGCTCAGCGCGCTGCTGGACGACGAGGAGCAGCTGCAGGACATGGCCCGCCAGATGGAAGAGGTGAGGGTCGTCCGCCTAGCCCCCGCGCCCCGGCCGCGGCCTCCCCTCAGGCCGCTGCTGCCCTCCTTCCTTCCCCCCCACAGCCCGCTGAGGCGCTGCCCGCCGGGTCTTAGGGCTCGCTGTCCCGCCACCTCCATTAGCAATTGCTAATTGAGGAGGGGGGGTGTTAATTACCGCCTCCCCCTCACCCCTGCGCAGGTGACTCCCGTGAAGTGGCCGGTAAATAAGGAGCCCCGGTGGTGTGGGAGTCCCTCTCCCTTCCCGTTTTCCCTCCCGACCTTTTGTTTCTGGCCCTCGGTGAAGGTGGGGGGTCTGTGCCCGGGTACTGCTCCGGGTGCCCGGGGGAGGGAGCGGAGCTGAGGGCCAGCCCCGCTGGAAACGCTGGGGTTTGTACTAAATTAGGAGACACTGCCGGGCCGGAGGTGGGGTCGGTTTTTCCGTTAATACAGCCCTTGTTTTGTGCCTTGGCCGCAATGAAGGATTTTGTCAGGGTGAAGTCGGTCCTATTTGTGGTCTCGGTCTCAGCGCAACTTTAATTCATAACAATATGAAAGAGATTTCTGTGTGCCTTGGTTGGGATGCTGGGCGCAGCGAAGGCTGTCAGGCTTTCTGGTGCCTTTTTCTTTTTTTTTCTTTCCTATTTGAAGTGTCTTTGTCAATATATCAGACTCTTAACCCGTGATTTTGACTCTATCCGTATTAAAACAAATCAGAATCCTGTTTTCTTCCTCCTGCTGTGGGGATTTTCTGCTGTTTTTTCTGTGTGCCAGTGGACCCTGTGTATTATAGTTGTGATGCAAAATTGTTCCAGGCTTATTTGAATAGAGATGTTCTTAAAAGATTCTTAACTGTGTAGTCAGCTAACATCAAAAAAGATTAAACCATTTATATGAAAATTTTAAAAGAGAAAAAAATGTGCTGTATTTCTCTGAGTCTTGTATTTATTTGGTTTAGTTGATTTCTGTTACTTAATATAGAGGACAGAAGCCCTAGGGAAAACAAAATACAGTATATTATTGAAAAAGAAGCTTAGTTTACTAAGTAAAATCAATTCTAAATGCTTTCCCTCAAATTAATATTCCTGCCCTTTTAGTACTTCTGAGGAAATTGGTCTGGATCACCTCAAACCAAATTGTCAAAGTATGAGAGATGAAGAGGCCCGTTAAAGGTTGAGGCCGAGATAGTGAGGTGTTCTAGGGAATTTACTTACTGCATTATGCAATGATTTGTATTTTGAACTTTCTGTAAATAGATTTGCGAGAGTGGGGCAGGCATAATATCGTTTTATGTGAGCTTATGGCTTGAGAACTTAAACTGCTGAAGAAACAGATACTGCTGTGATAAGTAAAACATGCAGGGATCTAAGAGGCTCTGTGGATTGCCGGGGCGCAGGAATACCTCTCTGTATCAAAACTAAATACTTAAGGACAGGCAAAGCCTTAACTTTGTAAAGAGAGAAATGGGTGCAGTATTGCTGATTTCAACATGACCTCTGGCAGGGTACATCAGCAGAAGGCCTGGCTCAGTGGGCTCTTTTTTAATTATTTATTTGTCAATACATGCTTAAGACTGTAGGTCAGAAGTGACGGAAAACCTCATGACTGTAGTAGAAAAGATCCTCTGTCTCACCAGAACTAAACCATATTCTCAATTTTGACCCTCCGGTTTTCCTCTTTCTTTGGCAACAGAAGGCTTTTAAATTGTAGAGTAAAGTTCTTGGGGCCCGAGGGAATATTTTGTGGTGGTTGGAAAGTGTGGCTGGGTTTGAAGGTATTCAAGCTGTGTGGAAATACAGCTACGCTACTGTCTGGTATAATCCTCTTTTATTGTGTGCAGAGGCTTTTACTGGGGTCTGTTCAACTAGAAAGGCATTTACCCACTTTGGAAGGAATTGGCTGTGCTTGAATACTTCTCCCTCATTCTAAATTTGCCTCCACTGAATTGTTCACTGCTTGAGTTTGCGTTACTGGGTCTTCATTTTTCACTGTGAAGTATGCGGCAGGAAGAGGGAGAGAGGGAAATCCTGAACATTAAGGAGGAACCGTGGTGACTTCACTGCTACTCATGTAGGTATTTGGTTGTCAGTCTGTATGTATCTAGGTTGTAGGGTTATTCCAAAGTCCTTACATTCGTCATTTTATTGTGGCG
Organism: Thinocorus orbignyianus; assembly: GCA_013400375.1. NCBI lineage: Eukaryota > Metazoa > Chordata > Aves > Ciconiiformes > Thinocoridae > Thinocorus > Thinocorus orbignyianus. Next base: position 222,303 of record VXBW01000279.1, on the reverse strand, counting down.
TGCCAATTAAATCATGATTCCTGAGTCACTTCTCAGAGGTCACTTGTATTTTCAGTGGCAAAGTTGGCTAAAGCTGATTATTCTATAATTGAAAAAACCTTTGTTCTCCTTGTTGCGAGGGAAACCCGGCTCAAAAACCAATGTTTTGTTCACAAAGAGGAGGGTTTGGAAAACCACTTGGCTTTCTTGCTAATAGCTAAAAATAGGCACCTCCAGCCTTAAAGGGAATGTATGCCTGGGCAGCATTTGAGCAGGATTTGCATGTGTCATTGTGAGAGTGTGTGTGTGTATCTATCTATCTGTGTGTGCTCACACACACATTCAGTTTTTCCTGGGGTAATGTGTGTATGGAGTGTCCTTCACACTGTATCCCCAGGTATGTGAAAAAGAGCTAAGCTGCTTTTTCTGTCTCTAAGGTTGTTTTTGAAGCCTCTGGGCTCTTAGTGCTTGAACAACGAAAATCTTGTCTGATAGAAAGAGGAAGGAAGCCAATTGTCTGGAACTCCAAGTCTTTTAAAATTGAGGAGGATTTTTTTTTTTCCCCCCACTAATCCTATGAGGTTAGGGTCTGTCGTACATCTACAGTATTCATCATCATGAAATCAAAGTACATTGTTTATAGAAGTCAATCTCGGTGAGAAGTAACTCTGAACAGCATAGATGAGAACATGTAACCCGACACTGGTGGCAGCTCGATGAATTTTTCTTCTGTGAAAATGAGTTTTCTTTTCACCTACTGGAACATCACTTTAGTAACAGTGCAACATTGTGCTATTGACCACTAAAGTTCTATTGCCAAAAATCATTTGCTCTTCAAGACCTCAATTACATGAAATCAAGAAGTCAGAAATGTATTGCCTTCCTCTCATTCCAGGATTTCAAAGTATCCTGACAAGTACAGAAGGGGTTTTCAAGCGCAGTCCTTTGCTCAAAAGCTGATTGAAAAGATCGGGCAGTGCAGAAAGTCCAAGTTAAAACTGTGTAAATGCATGCCCAGATTTCTTGGATTCTCACTCCTGTCCTAAAACCACATTGTGTAAGTGGTTATGTTCTTGTTTGCCAAACGTGAAATTAAGTTACAAAGTTAGAAATTAGACTTGGTGACAACTGTAGATTTTTCTCTTCCAGCTGAGCATCAAATGAGTAACCTGCCTGTGGCTGAGAAGTGCAAATTGCAGTTTTGGGTGCCTCTTTTCCCTGGGATAAACATTTAGGAATTACAGCTTACCTTTTAACCTTAATTTTGTCATTTTTAAAGCTAGTATTTATGTAATCAGAAGACCTAAATTTAGCAAATCTAATTACTTTGGACTATGTATTTAATATTTATTACCGAACAGGTGTTGTTGAGGGTATGTTACCGTTCACCAGTACTTGATGAAAAGTGCTCTTAAGTATTCTGTAAAAGAATTCTCTATTCTCCTACTCTGCACCTGTCAGCTCCTGTTTCGGGGGTTAATCTGACACTCTAAATAGGCTTCATTATACTTCCATGGTGTGACTGCATATTTTATTCCTAATTTACAAGTACGTGTGGGTGAAAGGGAGAAGGTGGGAACGATAAAGGCTAGAGCAAGACTGGAGAAACGTAACATGGATGTATGCTGTGTATAAAGCAATTAAAATGGTACCACTTAAAAGTTCTTTTTATTTATAGATACTTAAGAGACTTTTTCTTGAAAGTACAGAGAGACTCCTTGCCGTGGTGCTTGCCAAAGCAAGCTTATAATTATAGCAGCACTTGATGGACTTTGTGGGTAGTTGAGGTTTCAGTCGCTTGGATTGCATCTCAGGAGGCATCTAGTCTGGAATTGTTCTTCTAGGAACCTGCTTTTGGATGAGCAGAAGTGGCACTTGTCAGAGACATTTTGCACAAAATACTTCCATTGCAAACCATTTTTGTGGAGTAAATGATAAACAGCAGAAATGTTGCTGAGCTGGTACTAGCTTCAGTTTTAATGTTATTCAGCATTTTTCTTCCCTTTTGAAAAGTGTGGTGAAACGAAGCTGCAGTTGATGAAAGTAGTAGAATCTCAATTCCCAAAGCAGTTGTTGCTGCCTATTCTTGGAAGTGCTTATTAAATAAAGCCTTGAGTAAAATTATTCAAATTATTTCTGTTAAGGAAACTCACCTTTTCAGCATCTTATATTTTGAAGTGCTGCATAAATTATGATTATTTTTTTTAATAACCTCTGTGTGTCCATGACTTTATTTTCTTGTAGTGCATACAGTTTGGCTTGACTGGTCTGCTCAGTGGTGAGCAACCCTTTGCCTGTTAGAATCCTTTTATAACCAGCTCGGTATTATTGCCCCACTTGTCCCATTCAGAATTCACAGGAAGAATTTAGCAGTTTTAAAAAAAAGCATATGTCTTGCCTCCTTATGTCTTGTGATTCTGACTGGTATTTCTCATCTCTCAGATTAATGTTTCCTGCCTGTTGAAGTGCTCATGATTCCAGTAGTCTTGTTAGCAGTTCTGCTGGAGAATCCATGCTATTTGCTTATTTCTCTTGATTTTTATTTTTTTTCATTGCACTTCCAGTAGGCAGGTTCCCTGCTTATATACATTTTTGTCACAGAACACATCTGACAACAGAATAACTTCTCCTGGATTTATTCCTTGCTTGGTTATTGTCTCGGGCTTGTGGAACGCTGTGGATGGATGTCGAAAGTGTGCTTTGTGCTGCATTGATAATCTTGATAGACTGGTCATGCTGTACTGTATTTTTGACCCTTGGATGATTTTGCAACTGGTTTTTGTTTGTTTTAAATTAGTCAATGTTTTTTGAAAGTTTTTTTATAGGTTTTTTTAGGGTAACTTCACGGTGTTTGCTTTTCTGATTCCTTGAACTTCTAAATGCAGTGGGATAGTTACAGGAAAGTTTAGTATGTGGACCTGAACATCAGTGCTAGATATTATTTTCGTTTGTAAAATCATGACTTTCAAGTTGCATTGCTTTATTTGTTCTATTTGTTGTGAAATAGAATTTACTTATTCCATAGACTTCAGACTTTCTTCAGTGACACAAAGCATTTAAATGTCCTGAACAGGTGGATGAGTCTTCACCACCTCCTCCTGAAATTTCATTAAACATCATTCCTAAGTTTGCCTTGTGTTTGAGGAACTGGTTCTTCTCAGAGTTTTGAGTAAGATTTAGTTTGAGTTTCTCATCTCTTCAACTGTCCATTTATTAAAGAAATTTGACACAGAATAATGCTGGAAGTGAAGAATTCAAGAGAGACACTTGAATTGATCATTAAATGTCAATCACGGTTTTTGTTCAGCTTCTGTTGAAAAAATGTGCCCTTTTTTAGAAATGCTATAATATGGAAAAAGTTGAGTCATTAAGTCTTGGTTAATTTCAAGCACTGCAGTTTAAAGTGTGATTATGAATACCTTAACTTTTTTCAGTTTTAAACCGAATATTTTTAAGACTTTTGCTTAAGTTTAGACCAGTCCATAATTTCTAGATAGCAGGTGCCAAGGACGGCAAAGGATGTCACTCTGCATTAGATGTAGGTCATGATATTGATTTATTTTTAATTTTTATTATTATTTTATTTTTGCAAGTCAGGTAGATCATGTCACGCTGATATTTATTAGTCTTTACACGTTTTAAATTATTTAAAATAAAAGCTTTTTAGAAAATCACTGTAGAAAGTTAGGCATTTGCTTCCTCCTTCCCCTCCCTAGTCCTGTTGAGAGACATTGTGATACTTGAGGCAGGAGTTCTTTAATGGCACTGTTCAAAAACACCACAAAAGCCTCATCTGACTTCAGGAAGCTTTTTCTGTTACTCTCTTTAGCTGGAGTTCTTCCTTTTCCTCTTTATTACATATGATTTCAGTAAAAGGTTTCTGCTCCCTGGGATTTATGTTCTTGAAAGGTTTGTGTCCACTAGCTTTTTTCTCTCTAGAGGAAACATACGTGTTCCTCATTCTGAAAAAAAAGATCAAAGTTCACTCAGAAAACTGGTCTTCCCAGACTGACTGTGCAACTGGTTTGAAATGAGAGTATCAGCAGTGAAAATACAATCACCAGATCAAACTGAAGTCGCTTGGAGGAAGTAGTTTGCTCATTAAAATGGTGAAAGAGGAGAGGCATCAGAAACCGTGATTCTTCTTGCACGCGATCTTCTTTTGGCTGACAGTTAACAAAACGCGTGGTGATGGCAGGTGATTTGCTAAGGAGCTGGGTGCTGGTAATTAGGCCGTTAAATTGTGTGTGTTTTAGTTCCCTTCATAATTGTTAGGAAAAAATGTAAACCAGGGGGACTTAGGCTTCCTGAAAGCAGCAGTCTAACAGCATTAGACCATGTGAGAAGAACCAAATGGAAGCAACCAGTTTAATTTAAATTATTTTGCATTGGATTCAAAAGTGAAAGGAGAGGATTTTCTTTTTGCTCTTGGGAAGGATTCAAGTTGAACACAGGCATCGGGCTGGAAGCTTGTTTAGGCTTGATGTGAAAACTCAAGAAGAGAAAAGGTATCATGAGTATGGTTCCTCCAATTTTCACAATTTGGAGTAGAATTTTATTGATGTAGGCTCTGGGAATCTGCATGACACCTGACTTGATTTGTTTTTTTTAAGTGGTTTAGCGAGAACCGGGTGAAGGAGAGTAAAACTTTGAAGGGCAGCATCTGGGGCCAAAGATGTGTTTAAGTAACACTGAGCCAGTTTTGAATTTAGAAGATTAAAGCAGTGGAAGTAATTGCTTTTGAAGACACTGTTGTGACACTTAGAAAATATTTTCACTTGATGAACCTAGTCATGTGCTCAGACTGCCAAAACACCTGAATCACGATCCTGTCCTTTTCTGTGGCTTTTAAATAGCTCATTTGGGCTTCCTCTTTTCCTGTTTCCAAGGTGTGGTTCTCCTATATCCACCCATCGGGATGAAAGGAAAAAAACACTGTGCTCTTTGCAGTGAATTCAGTGCAACTGGCCATAAATAAGAGCTGTTATGGCTAAACAGAGATGATGTGGCCTAGAAGGAGCATTTTATTGTAGGAGCTCACAAAAAGTACCAAGTGTTTCATTGATTTTGAAGGCAGCTTTAGTAGAATTGGTTTGTTGTGCTGTGGGAAAACTGTCCCATTTGTTGATTCAGACTGAAAATCTGAAATTAGATCTCTTGCCTTTTTTTTTTTCCCCTTTTGATATTGAATATTTTAATGAATCTAATGTTACAATCAGGGCAGGCTTCCCCAAATGCTTAGCTTTCCCAAAACTCATGAAGACTGTCTCAATAAAATAGCCTCTGTGCCTGTATGTGAGCAAAGTCGGAACCTTGGTTTTCTGAGAATTGCCATTTGTTCTTCAGGAACAATGTCTTCGGGCTAGGATATGTTAAGCAGAAGGATTAAACTGAAAAACAAGCTTTTGGCTTTAATCCAGGATTGATTTAACATAGTTGGGGAAGATTATTCTGGAGAAGGCACCGTAATGATGCAGTCCTAGGGTTTTGCATTTTAATAAGATAAAGGATGACACTCTGCAGTCTCCTTGCATGTTGCTGCTGGGATTCAAAGCTCTTTTTAACAGCAACTGTTGCTTTATCTGTCACTGTTCGTTATGGGGGAATGGTAAGGCTGGGAATGGGGAAGCATCTACATTAAATAATGAGTAAAAGTTGATACAAAGCACTTCCAGGTAAGCAGGGTATGGATGTAAAAATCTAATCTTGCAAAGCTGTGTGACAGCTGACAGGTCAGACCTCACAGATTGTGATAAGAATTAGAAGAAACTCAGGTGGCATAAACTGCACTCCTCTGCCACTTTGCAGAAGTGTCTAAGGGAGCACCCAGGGACTGGTTTCTCCCCAGAAACCACTGTCCTGCCACCGTGGTGAAACCTGCCTCTTTGCAGGTTCATTGCTGCAGGAACTCAGTTCCTGTTCTGGTTGGGCAAAAAGCCATTCTGCCCACAGGTGTGTTCACTGGCACCTCTGCCCCTGCGTAAAGGAGAAGGGAGTTCTTAGGAGTCCTTGCCCACAGCATAAACTCTTCCAAGTTACTGCTATTTCCAGCTTGGAGAAAACCGATTAATGAGCTCTGCGTGTGAAAGCAAAATGTGAAGGAAAGTGACTTCAGGTCAGTGTTAATTCCTGGTCAGAGAGCAATTCAGTCACAGGTGCTCTTAGATGAAAGAAGAGACCTTTATTCTCAGGGCAATTCCTCTGAAGGTCTTTCCCTGTGAGTTTCCACACTCCATTGTTGTTTTAGATTATTTCAGCACCCTGTTTGCAGCAGAGACCTTCTTCCTTCCAGATGATGTGCTAGTAAAATAGTGTATCGATATAGAAGTATTAATACAGTTTGTGAGAAATCTTTTTTTCTGCTACACAAAAATCCTGTGATGGGAAAAGAGCACAACAGCTGAAGCTGACCCATACAGGAGACATTCCTTCTGTTCATAAAAAGCCCAAATGTACTGTTATTAGTTGCTAATAGTACTAATTTTTACAGAGAGCTTACTTTTGTTTATTTAGAAGGTTTGAGATTCTCATGTTGTCTAAACAACCGTTATTTTGTTTAATATTTTCAGTATTAATTAACATCTTTTGTTGTTGTTGTTGCTTATTTTCCCCAGGCCCAAAATGTTCAACACAGCAAGGACATGACTCTTGCCAGCAACCGCAGCCTGGCAGAAGGCAATCTTTTGTACCAGCCAAAGTTGGAGTCTTTGAAATCAAATTTGACTGAAAAATATCAAGAGCTGCAAGTTCTTTTTGAAGCGTACCAGATAAAGAAAACAAAATTAGGTAACGTTTTCTGGTGACAATTATGATTTGCTGTTTTCTAAGGGAATGTAAATCCATTGCACATATTTTGTTTGGTTTTTGGCATCTCGTTTTTAGCTGTGTGAATTAGGATACAAAATGAAATGTCATTCTGGTGTAGTTCTGAAGTAGATTTCTTCTAATGATTTATTAAGTATCTGTTACACCTAGTAAAAGATACTGTGGATTCTTTCTGTTACTGTGTGGTTACCTGCCTATTGTTGACATACTCTTCTCAAATTTTTTTACCTTACTGAAAAGAAAACACTACTTGGATTTTCAGTGATAAATCCAAGAGCAAACAATATTGCATTTAACTTTCTCATTTCATACTGAATTATGAAGTATTGTACGTCTGATTCTACACCTGCTGAAGTGCTCTGTCTTTCAATATTATAAATATATTCCTGTAATTAAATTTCACTTCTAGCACTCTGACAATATTCTCAAACCACTTAATATATTTTCTTACTGTAGATCATCCTGTGTAGACCAATGGAGTATGCTGTTGTACGTATGTGCCTTAGAAATGTTGATGCTTGCTGAGGCTGTATAGCTTTAGGTAGAAGTCACTTGGAGCCAGCTGTCACTTACTGTTCTTTTTGTGCCATTACAGACAGACAATCCAGTAATGCCTCGCTGGAGACACTGCTAGCGCTGCTTCAGACAGAGGGGGCTAAGATTGAGGAAGACACAGAGGTAATGATGGTACACTTAAATTCTGCCCCTTAGAACCATTATGGGAGACTCTCAGTGCACGTAGCTGCAGTGCAGTGTTGAGCATGCAGTAGACTAAAGGGATATTTTTAATAATTTGGTTTGGTCTCTGCTTTGAACTTCACTGAACAGCCATTTGGCTTCAGCCAGAATTTCTTTTTATCTGAATAATTTTCACTCTTAATCTCTTTGAAGTTTAAGAGAGAAAATGTTCCTTTTCAGAAAAGAAAGCCAGACTCTCTTTGTTGGCATTGGCTTCAAACTCACAGTGCATAAACATGGACTTTTTTTTTTTCCTAATGATGTTTGCCTGGTAGACACATCAGTCCATTACAGATGTCAATTAGTAACCTAATGAAAAACTTTGCCTGCGCTGTTTTATCTCCAGCATTTCCGGTGAAATAATCCATTAGGATTTCGACACATCTGTCTAAGTGCCAGTATCTCTTGCTGTGATACAAGCACTTGAAGGGTGGTCTGTTTCCAGAGTAATGGAAGTGTTCAGTTTTGTTTGCTGCTTTGCCTGTAGGGCATTTCCTATAACTGTATCAGGGGAAGAAATCTGCTTGTTGGCCTTGAGTTGTCACCACAAAAAGACATTCCCTGGACAATTTTGTGACTGTATATGCGGTCACCTCTCTTAATTTTTATACATCATTTACCCAAAGCCACAAGTGTTGAGTATTAAACCTGGCTTAACAATACTCTGCCTCTCTGCACCGAGGATTGCAGAGCTCTCAGTGTCTGTGTTGGCATTGCAAGCAGTGCTGAGCTGTAATTCAGCTTTGCTGGCAATCTGGAAAGCTGTTGGACTTGATTCATTCCCGTCTCTGATGATCAGGGGAACGTTCAGAGCTAGATTCAGATGGTCTTACTGCTGTTGCTTCAGTAGAAATGTAAGCAAAAATTATATTTAACTCCCAGTGCTTCTGAGTAATAACTAACTCAGAATTCTGCTCAGAATTCTTAGCATGCCAGTCATCTTCCATATGCAAGCTGGAAAATCACAGGCACAATTATGTTATTTTTAGGATATGAGACATTTAGATTCTCTTGCAGTATGTGGTTTTCTAAGAGATTGTTCCACATTTGACAGAATATGGCAGAGAAGTTTCTGGATGGTGAAATACCACTGGATTCCTTCATCGATGAGTACCAGAGCAAACGCAAACTGGCTCACCTGCGACGTGTGAAAATCGAGAAGCTCCAAGAAATGGTGCTAAAGGGACAGAGACTTCCACAGGTTCAGCCGCAGGCTCAGCCGAGAGCACCCGAGACAACACCAGCACCTCAAGATTCCTACACTTCGGATGCAAACACTCCTCCTTCAGTTGTGCCCCGACGAATCCCACCCCCTCCACCTTCTTCAGTCCCAACAGGACGCTTTCCTACTCCGTTTACTGCAGCCATGAGTTCAGGACCAGCTCTTTCTTATCCAGGTGCTCCGTATCCTCCTCTCCCCCCGCGACCGGGAGTTCAGTCTGGAAGTCCAATGCCACAGCCGGGATACCCATCTCAGTTTGTACCACAGTATCCTCCAGCTCTCCCCCAAAGACCACCTCGCCTTCCGCCACATCCTGGCTTTATCCTCCAGTGAATATTTTGGTGCGCCTGAGTTCTGTATTGGTGCTTATATTTCCCTTTTATCCCCATCAGAGACTTAACGTAGGCAATGGAAAGCCTCTGGTTTTTGCACAATGGAGTACAAAAGCTGAGCTGTGGCACCGAGGTTTGCAATTGTGTTTGGTAAATGTGATTTATTTTTTTTTGCTTTCAAATATCAGTGACAACAAGGGTTTTCTAGGAAGGTGATAGGGTCTAAATTTTGTAAATCCATCAAATTGTGAAACAACGTAGAGTGGATTTCTGGACATTATGAATCAAATCACGCTCGGAATTCTTTAGTGATGATATATCAGCCATCTCCTCTGTTCTGATGTATTCCCATCGCAGCTGGATGTGTGTGTGGCAAACTGGGAGCTATTTGTCCCTCTAAAGAATTCTCTGTCGGTGCCAGTGTTTGGATAGTAACAACCAGATCTGAATGCTGGGCGAAGAGTTGCACTGGACCGCATCGGCATCCTTTGCACTGTGCCCAGACAGTGGTGTTCATGGCCAGGAGCACGAGGTTTTTCAGAGTTCACTGAGCTGAAACTCTTGTCAGAAAATGTTGCGTGGTTTTTAGCCAGTGAAATTTATGAGAGTTTCATTTCTACATTTCAATTGTTACCTTTAGACTTTTCAGAATAAAAGTACACACTCCTCCCACTCCTAAATAGCTCGATATCCTGAAAGTCCTGGTCTCTTGAAATTAAACTAAACTGTTTGTAGAGCCAGTTTAGAGTTTTATAGAAACTTTACCAGGCATTTTTATTCCTTGCCTGTTAAGATTCTTTATTATGTTTGTTTTTTTTATTTTATTTTTTCCACACCTTGGATACAGAAGTGATTTTTTTACACAGGTGCTTAGCTTTTGATATCATGTGATTCCAGGAATCTAGGCAGGGTATTTTTCTTAATCAAATACTGTGTTTTTGTATTATGTAAATGCCCACTTGAAGCTCCACCATTTCATTTTATCCCTCAAACTCAAGTCTCTCACATGGCAGAACTATTTTTAACTTCCCAGTTTCCTTTAGTTTTGCAGTTTTTGGCATGCGTATCTCTCTGGAATTTGCAGGTAACATTTCTCTGCAAGCAGACAAAACAGAAAAGCTTTTTGAAATCTGTGGTGGCTTTTTGCATTTGACATAATCCATTTTGCCACTGGAGGAGGAGGCTTTTCAGGGGAGCTCAGGTTTCGCTCTCAGTGTGACTCTTGAAGCCTAAAGTTCAGACACATGCTGGTATTTTAATCCAGCATCAGGGGAGACAGATCTTAATGCTTGTTGCTTGTGCAGAATGTGTCTGTAAATTCATTATCAATTCCTCACATCCACAAACAACTTTCAACTAATTTATGGTAATTTAAGAAACTCATAGTCCTGAATCTGTAGCAGCCCCTGCATTCTTTCAAAGCATTTTCATATCATTGTCCTGGAATGCACAATGTTGTTTGGAAGTCTGTACTACAAACAGCATCAGTCAAAATAGAATTTTTTTTTTTTTTCTTTATCTAAAGCCCTCAACTGTCCCTTAATCATTTCCTCTGGAGTGTGGTGGTTGCTAGCAAATACTAATCTGAAATTAAGCTCATAACAGGAAGCTCTCTATTCTGAAAATATGGTTATTTGGCTTTTTGCCTTCTGAAGACAAAGGGCAGAAGGTTGGTCAGTGTTACTGGCAGCTGAACCGATTCCCCAGTGTAAAAGTCTGGAAAGTTTCTCTAGATGGGGGATTTTGTGAAGCAACGTGCATTGGATTTATTTGCAAAGTGTGTTTGTTCTGTAATCTAGTGATGGTACAGGATGTGTTGTTACGGTTTGGTTTTGTTTTTTTTTTAAAAATAGTGTAATATCTTTTCTTGGTATTATTTTCTCACTGAAGCTTTGTATAAGCATGGTTAATTATGACTCGTTTCAAAGTAATTTTGCTGTGCTATTAGTGCTGGTACTTGGACTGTTGTATCTGAATGCTAAACGTAAGTCTGCTGTAGAAATGATTTGTGTCCTAGAAAGAATTCAAGTGGGTGGGGGCTACCAGGGTGGTGACTGAGTACAGAAACGTGTACTTTGAGCCTGCTACACAAAAACTCTAAAACACTCTCAAATTAGTTTTGCTAACAGTTAATAAAAAATCAACCAGGTATATTTTTACACTTATCAAGTGCCAACTTTTTTTCCGAGGGTTGAAAATCCTCAGAAGTGACGGAGGTGATAGATAAGTGTATTGTGAATTTGCACTGCCTTTTATGTATCTAACTTTATTGGTATGGGTAGTCCAAAAATATTTTTACTACTTGTTAAATCTTCTGTCTTTTGGTAACTTTTGTGATAACATGACCTTTCAGGGATACTTTATCTAGAAACAAACTCTTGTGCAAACTGAATACAGACAAAGCTAATGCAATTTTTCTGTCTGAAAGCAAAACAATGCATTATTGCGTATGCTGATGTGGCTGATGTGCCTTAGGATCACTACTTGTGATTGTAAAACTAGGATATTAGCATTTTTATCATTTGAATGGCCATTGCTTAACTCTTAAGGGCTCTTCGAGAGCACTGTTACAAAAAAAGCTCACCCTCATACTTCAGAAAAAACCCCACAAAGGCTGTATTTGCTATTTGTAAGCTTACAGTTGCCTTCACTGATGGATAAGTTTGACTAGAGATAATGTAACTAATGTGATGTTTCAGTTAGAGCAAACTCCTAACTGAAATCCAGCTGCTCATGGAAAACGTTTTGCCATTAATTGTGTGTGTGTGTGCGCACAAACTGTAAATACATACTTGACTGCTGGTAACCTTTAAGGGTAAAGGAGAAAGATGACTGTGGAAAGCTGTTTAAATCCTTTTGGAAACAAACTTCACAAAACACTAACCTGAATGAGTCGGGCAAGAGGTGTGTCGGCGTGTTCAGCCTCTTGCCCTTTGGCAGCTTCTCCTGTTCTGTTATAGCTAATAAATAAGTTCTGCTATGGCTAGGATGTTTAGAATCGTACTAATTTGCACTGTTTATAAGATAGTGAGATTAAAATGCCATAGGCAAGCTGAGACTTGAGAGGGGGTGGCTCAGTATGCTTGCCAAAAAAATATATATATTATTATGTTGTCTTGAGGATTTTTAATGTCTGCTGCAAATAGCATATACTTCCCCAAAGCAATTGGAGTGGAGAAAAAAAATAATCTTTTGAATACGATGTGTAACATGGCTTTAGAGTGTTGGTAGCATTGAAAATGCTCTCTTTGGGTGGTGTTACTTTTGCCAGCCTTTTGTATGCGGTTTTATAAGTTATGACTAATTGAGTTGTACGTGGTTGGGTTGGTTGATGGTCAGCACTGAACGGCTCGAACTCAAGGATGAGTTTTGCTGCACTTCAATGCTGTCTCCTAGAGGGAGTGGAGTCAGTTGTTCCAGCACAGCTGGTCCACGCAGGTCACCGTTGTACCCGTGACCCGTGAGGGACTATACAGAATACAAGCTTTGATGTGATGCCAGGAGGCAGAGCCCTGGGCACAGCCTGGTCATGGGTAAGCGTTACGTTTAGTGCCCCAACTTCCACAACCTCAGTCTCGACCTCTTTTGGGGACTTCTTTGCCCTCTCAAACTGGAATAATGACTTGGATACGGAGCTCAAACTGACAATTCCTTGAATATAGAGCTACTTGGCAAACACTGAGTTCTGAGGAGGTAGAGTTGTCCTGCACCTGAACAGTTCCTCTGTGTGATCCTGGACAGTCTAACAAAGGGGCGGTTTTATATGCCTAGCAAGTTGTGAAACGTACAGTGGATTTGTTTGCATAATAAGTCTTTCTGTAATCGACTGTGGTCTGATTTTAAATAAAATAGCATATCTCTCTTGGTGTTGTGTTCCTATTGTGGCATCATTTAATCACAGTGGAGTTAACGTTAATGCTTTTCAGCACTAACGGTGACTTTTATGTAGCAACATAAAAACAGTGGTAGGTGAATGTAGAACATAAATTTGCAAGAAAATAACTTTAATTATTCATAGTAAATCTGTTTGTCATGGTTTCAGTGGCTGGATATAATGAGTCCATTTTGTATGTGTCTGATGCGTGGTAGGTGTGTGCTCAGAGTAGATTCTGCAGAAATAGGAGAGCTGTCTTACCAAATAGAATCCCTTCGCTTTTGTTTTCATTTCCTGGAATAGTGGAGACATTCAGAATCTTCACCTGGAGAAGCTGAAGGAAGAGGGAAAGCCACTTTGATTTGTTCAAGGAGGAGAAACTTAACTTGTCTTGGCTGAAATCTAAGAGAAATGAGTCAACCGCAGTTATTTAGGAGTTATGAGTCAGAGGGCAGAAAAGACGTGATGGAATTGTCTGTGATATCTGTGGCTTCAATGGCAATGTGGAACAGAACTACTGCAACAGAACTGATAATAGATGGAAGAAAATCCCTTTTTTAATTGTTTCTTGCTATGTTCTGTGTGTGGAGCCCGGGGAGATTTGATAACCTCCTGCTGAGGCAGAGATGAGGAGGCTACAGCTGAGGACAAGGCGCTGTGCTGAGTCAGAGCAGGTGGGCGATGGAAGGAGATGGAGTTATGCAAAAACTGCAGCTCTTCAACTCAGCTCCTCTCAGAATTTGCAGCAACGCCCCTGTCTTGCAGTTTGAAGAAGGTGTGCACAAAACTTCCGAGAAGCACCTGTTCTAAGACTGGGGTTCAGGTGGCCCCTCCAGATGATTCACAGGCCCCAGGAGATGGCTGCGGGCAGGATTGTTCCCTGTGCGAAGGAGAAGTGACCCAGGACAGTCAGACCTTGCCAGGGACTTGCTTGTCACTTGTGTAATGGATAACAAAAAAAGCAAAGTAACAAAAAAGGCAAGTGGTGCATCAGTGATTCACTGGCAGGCTTTCACGTGGTCTTGACTTGTCCCTTCTCTGTGGGAGCTGGTGTCGTAGGCTGTGCAAGCCTACACAGATCCTCCAGTAGCACTTGTTCCTGTAATTTGAGTCCTCTTCTGGCTGGGTATTAATCAACTTTTACAGGTTTGCGTGTTCACCTCTCTTGAGACCTTGTCGCTAGAAACAAGACATGTTGTTGTGATTTCTCTGGAGAGAATTTTGTCTGGACTGAAGTTTTAGAGAAGCCCTATGGAGGCTCTGGTGTCCCCAGCTGATGTCCCTAAAGCAGTCTGTCCCTGAAACCAAATTTCCATTTATTTTCCCTACCTGCAGGACATGCAGCTGGAAGACCTAGTGTGTCCCTTAAGCCCTGGATCCTGCTGTAGGCTAAGGCTGTCTTTTAGGATCATTTACTAGCCCCAACCTATTGAAAAGTGCTTTTTCTACGCACTCCTAGATGATGAGTAGGAATTATTTTTTTCCTTCAAAGCCAAAAAGGTTTTATATTCTTACTGTATCAGCTACATGCTCTTAAAGTGACCACTGTTTGAGATGGGCTAATTTCTGGGAGATTCATTAGTTTTGAAAGAAGTCAGTTGCATCCCATAGAGGATGGGAGGTGATAAAATGGCTGCAGGTCTCTGAGCCAGAATGAGACCACCTGGTTGAGGAGAAAATGCTGGTTTTTGGAGAAGTTAAATAATGGCCTTTGGGCTATTGTGTGTATTAGTTGTCTCAGGCTACCAGGTGTGATAGATGGTTTGTGAGGGGAGTACACACCACCTTTGTAGTTTTCTGGCTTGATTTAAACTTGCAGACCTAGGAGGTAATTGTTAAATGATTTCATTAGCTGATATTTTTGTATTTCCCAAGTAATTTTTCTGATTGCATCCATCAGGAAATAGCATCACTAAAAATAGTACTGCCCAGATGCACGTAACTCATGCCTTAGTCACTGCTGCTGGCAGGTTAGGCGCAGAAGGGAAATAAAATACCTTGCAAATGGGCGGCTGCTCTTCATAGATTTAATTAAGGGGTCTTAAAAACAAATTTTTCCAGAAGTGTTTTTTTCACCTGACTTCCTAGAGCATGTAACGGTGGTGTTTTCTACTCATGTGCTTGATTTCAATGGACTACTACTTTTTTTTTTCTTTCCCCAAGGATCTAAGAGAGATTTGTGTTTAGTAAACTTTGCTCTCTTAGAGCGCTGCTGTTACTGAACTTGAGCTGCTTCGTGTGCTCGCCTTCAAACTAATTTGTGCTTACTGGAGATTTGGCTGCTGAGAGTGCCAAAGGGTGTGGAAAGAAGGGCTTTGATAGCAGCCTGTTTGAAAGCTGCTTCAAGAAAAAGAAATTGTACTATACTAACCTCTGTGGAAGGGAGCAGACAACTTTTTCTTGGTTATTTTCCATTGCTTTTCTTATAAGTACTGAGTAAAATCTGTTCTCAGGAGCTCATCAAGTTAACCATCTTCCTCTCTCCACAGATAAAGTAATGCCATTTAAAAGTCATTAGCAGATTGGATCTTGTACAGCAGGATGTCTTGATGGAGTCTCAAAATAAACCTTTGTGTACACAGGTTGCAGTTGTGATACTTTTTGTGAGTCTGCTACAAATAGCAAATGCTTTCCAAAAGATATAGGAGTTAAGAGAATCTTAGACTGGACCATAAGCTTAATTTTGGTATAAAAATTACTTTAGCACATAAGTTATGCTTTAAGTAGCCTTGGGAGCTTGTTCTTATTTCTGCTGATATTTTTTTTGAGACTTTGTATGTGCTGGTCTGGGTTTTTTTACCTGCAGTTGCTGTAAGTACCCGCTTAGGTAAATCATAGTGAAACAGCAGCGGTGTTAAACAGGTTACATTTACCCACAGAATCATTCTTAAAGCCGTGTTTTGCTTGATTTTTGAATTCTTTAAACTTTAAATATAGCTGTGGCTTGACTTACGGTAGCGAGATTTTAATAGTAAGCATTCTTGATTTATCAGTGTTCCCATTATGAAATGTAATGATGTGAGTGGTCAGGATGATGTCAGTCTCAGCAAACATATCTTTATCATCCTCTATAAATAGCCTGCCAGCTATTGCAGAAAGCACTTCCTTGTACCAAGAGAAAAGGTTTTTTTGAAAGAAACGAAACTTAGTCCGGAGCTGCTGCCTCCCAGCAGAGGTTATCATCCACCAGGGACACGGCTGGGTAACCTTCTCCCAGCTCTGCTCCACCACCACTGTAGGTAAGACGTTCTCTGTAGCTTCATGGAAAGGCTGAGAAGGATGTAAATCCTTGGTTTGGAGATGATCTCGGTGCAACTCACAGGATGAGACCAGCTGCCTGCCTTTCCCAGTAACACCAGTATTAACACCAAAGCCTTATAATGTGGAATGCACTTCAGGTGCACATGATTGGGAAATGAGAGCTGCTGCTCACCACGCTGCCCAGTGGGTGCTGTAAAACTGCAAAATCTGTTTTGTGACGTGTAACTTGGGAAATCGTAACTCATAATGAGCCTGCTACATAGCTAACATAAATAATAAAATACCCTATAAATGTGTTTTCTTAAGATACAGCAACTTAACAGTTCTGGTTAACTGCTTTATAGCCTATTGTTAACCATGGCAATGAACATTCATCGTGTTTTTTACTGAGGCTTGTATAAAATTTTATTGACATCATTTGGGGGGCGGGGGGTATGTGGGGATGTGTGTCATGAGGCATTGGATGAAAATGCTAATTCTACACTTTTTCAAAAGGACCCTTTCAAGGGGGCTGTATTCACCCTGCCATGGGCATTCTTGCTGTGCTCCAAATGCTGCTTTACCGTTTCATGGGTGAATCCAACTTGCACCAAGAGGTGGCCACACTTGGCCCTGCAGATATTCCCAGTTAATCACGGAACAAAGAAAACTCACGTTTCTTGCAGGCATGTGCCAATGGTCCTGATAGGCAGCTGTGAGGCTGCAGGTAATGCCTGTCTGCTCTGGCTGGAAGACAGCGTTGATCCCACGCTGCTGTGGCTGGATTGCTTTTTATTCATTTAAGCTATTTAATTTCAGCAAGGCTGCCAGCGGGAGCTGAGTGGTGGGCATATGCTGTAGAAATTAATGTCCCACTCTGCCCTGGGGAACTGCTCCTGCTGGACTAGAGCTGTGTGGGTTTTGCCCTACTGCCACAGCTGTATCGACAGAGACATAAATACAGATCTATACACACTCACACCTGCATAAATGGACACAAAATATGCAAATATATATGTGCATATATATAAAAAAATAAAAATATCCTAATAATTCACATAATTATATTTCATAACAGAACCGATGATAAATCAGCCCAGGATTCTATTGGCCTTCTGGGCTGCGAGTGCATGTTGCCAGCTCATGTTGAGCTCCATACCAACCAACACAAGTCCCAAAGCCTGTCTCCTCAGAGCTGCTCTCTAGCCATTCTCTGCACAGCCTGGATTTGTGTTTGGAATTGCCCCAACCCATATGCAGGACCTTGCACTTAGCCTTGTTGACCTTCATGCCTGTCCAGGTCCCTCTGGCTGCATCCCTTCGCTGTTACTATAGCCCTGTCCTAAAAGGCCACCAACGTTGTCAGACATGACTTGTCCTTAGTGAAGCCACACTGCCTGTCACCAATCACATCTTTATTTTCCAAATGCCTTAGCACAGTTTCCATGATCTTGTTGGGCACAGAGGTGAGACACACTGGAGTCCCCAACAGGAGAAGAACATGGACCCATTGGAGCAGCCCTAGAGGAGGCCATGAAGATGCTCAGAGGGATGGAGCATCCCAGCTGTGAGGACAGGGTGAGCGAGTTGGAGTTGCTCAGCCTGGAGAAGAGAAGGCTGCATGGAGACATCACACATCAGCAACTCTCATACACACACCCTTGCCCCTGTGCTTTAGCAAATTCCTTCAAGGCACCTTTTTGCCTTTCACTGCCCCACAGTTCAGGGCAAGCTTTCTTCAACCAGCAAAGCCTTGTGCCACAGCCCCAGCCCTGCCATCAGCCCCCTCTCCACACGGACAAGCTGACCAGGCACTGCAACACGTATTTTAAATATTGCTTCTTTAATAATCTACATCGTGGTAGTAGCTCCAAGGGAAGATACAGCTGACAGGACTTTTCTTCTCCACCTCAGTAATTCCTTATTGCTGCAGACTTCTCTATCCCCTGGCTCCTGTAAGCCACGGTTAGATTTAATTCTGCTAATTATCTTAAATATAAAACATAACGCAACCGATCCCCTGACATTGCTGTAGTAATAAAAAATAGAAAAGGAAAAAAATAAAATAAAAATGTTTGTATCCTTATTGCCAGTGTGTGCCAGTAACTGCTTTTTCCCTTACAAAAGCCTTGTTCCCCAAGCCGGTTAAGGCTAACGTCTCCCTCTCCGCCGAGGACGGATCCCATGCCGAAATAAAGCCAAATTAATCCTCAGGCTGAAAAAGGGGAATTTAAAAAAATGGTTGCAAGAAAAGCCCAGCAGTTACCTACTTTAAAAATAGTTCACAGTTCTTCAAAAGGGTCAGAGCAGTACAGTAGAGAGCTACATTTACTGAGAACTTCTAGTGCTGATAAAGTTGTTTTGTTTTTCTTTTTAAAAAAAAATTAACCCAAACGAACCCCAAATTAAATTAAACCAGGAGAGCTGGGAGGCAGGCCAGGAGGAGGGCACCCCACGCTGCCCAGGGAGCTGTCAGGACTCCCCCCGCTCTACGGACAGGAATCGAGAAAAAACAAAAAAATAAAAATACAGTATCTCTTTTTTAAAAATAAAAAACATGGAGTTTTCCAGGCCGGGCGGTGAGGAGACCCCCGCGCAGAAGGCACACCAGCGCGAAGGCAACGAGGTCTGTGGAAAGCACAGCCAGCCCCGGCTAGAAGTTGGCCCTGTGAGGCAGGCACGGGCTGGCGTCTCGCTCGGGCTGAAAAATGGGGGGAAAAAAGGAAATATCAGTCACCCATGCTGTGAACACACCCCCTCCCATGTATATTTGCCCCCTGGGGACCCTACCTCCCCGTGGCCGGGCTTCTGGGGCAGCGGGGGCTTCTTGAGGATGCCTCGCCTGGGGGCCGGCGCTGGCTTTGCCTCCCCATCCTCCGCTGGGTCGTAGGTCCCGGCCAGGGCGTAGTGCTGCTTCCTCAGCTCGCCCAGGCGCACCCGCTCGCCCTCCAGACGCTTCTCCAGCTCCAGCACCTTCACCTGCATCCAAACAGCCATCTCAGTCTCCGTGCCATCCCGGGGTGCCATCTCCATCGCCATCCCCAGGCCTGCGCAGAAGGGGACCCCCTCCTCACTGTGTGGGGACCCCATCACGGCCCACAGCCACCAGCCCCAAACCCACCCTCATGGCCATACCTGTGTTTCCATCTCTTCCTTCTTCAGCTTGATGAGCGACATGCCTGAAAAGTCCATGGTGTCTGTGGAGAAAAGGGGGTTGTGTTGGGTTCCTTACTAAGCGCACCCTTTGCAGAGGACCCTCACATGCCAAAGTGAAGCCAGACAGGCACCTTGAGGTGTTCACCTGGCCAGAAAGGGATTTGGGCTGTGCTTTTTTCTCACTTTTTCTTGCAAAAACCTCACCTTTCTCCTCAATCTGTTCCTGCCCTGACTTGGTGGAGGCCACCACGTTGGCCGCCATCTCGTTGACGTTGCGTGAGCACTCCTGGAGCCGGCCCAGGTTCTTGCTGTTCTTCTCAGCTTTCACCTGTGAAGAGCACAGGGATGGCTGTGGGTTCCCCACCACAGCACCTCTGCACAGGTGCTCACCAGCTGAGGAGAGCCCTCAGGCAGCCATGTTCTGCACTAGAGCAGAGACATCAAGCACACCGTGTCGGAACAGTCCTCAGGTGTGAAAACCTGGGCGTGAAAGCGATGGACAGACAGATGGACACACACTTATTCTTGCTGATTCCATCAGTGGATGGGACAAGGTGACCTCTGCAAGGCCCTTCAACCTGAGGACACCAAACCAGCTCTGTCCCCACCTGAGCCAAGCACACACGGATAAGCAGCACCAGCAAAGGCAGAGCTGGGTTTTTTTTTTAAGTATGCCCTTAATTTTAAAACCATCTGCTGTAAAAAGCAGTGTGGGTCCTCCTCCCCTCTGCCTGCATCCCCATTTGCTCATTGAAACCTCTAACCATGGCTTTCGCCCACACCATCAGGAAAGGTGGGAAGGACCAAAATCCATCATTCTCAATGCTGGTTTCTGCAGTTGCTTATTCAGGGTTTCTCGCTAGTTATTAACATTTTCTTTACATAATCAGCTTGACAGGAAGAAGACGGGATGTTTTACACATCTTCATTTCCAAGGCAAGCCCCGCTAGGTGTGGGAATATTAATGCAGGTGAAGACACATGGATTAAATCACAGACTTGAAAATAATAAGAGCTTCCCTTCCTTCTCCAGGAGGAGGCAGCAGGGCTGGTGGACAGGCTGGCCATGCACCTCTGCCCAAAAGCATCCATGGGACAAAATCATGGGAACAAAATGAAGTAAAACTTGACAAGCTGCACACAGACAGCCCTGCTGGGACACTCACCTTGGAGGCAGCCACCAGCTGGGCTGTGCTGGCGGCAATTTCATGGGAGCAGACGATTAGTTCTTCGTATTTGCCCGTATGCAGGACTACTCTGTCTGCTGACTCTCTGCATTACAGATCAGAAGGGAGATCATGTTAGAGATACTCCCTGAGCACTGTGAAGCAAGTGCAGGTTATTTACCTCCTGCTATACCCTTAGAAATCAGCAAGAGACTTTGAACCAGCAGCTTTGTCTGTAATTATTTCAAGCTCATTTACAAAGCGAACTACTTAAAGCCCATATCCAGAAGTTTCAGATGGGTATAAAATACGTAAGAAGGCAGGATTGTGTTTCTGTAATGAAGTGGGTGAGATTTTTAAAGCTTAGTCCAAAAAACCCCCCACATTTCCATGACCACCTGAGCAGCAACCAGGACAGGGAGTATTTGATTGCAGCAACTTGCACATTTTGCAGACAAGGAGGAACTGGTGGTCCCTATTTTGGTGACCAGCCCCACACAGGCTACAATGCTTTATAAGGAATTAGTAATGATGCTCCATGCAGATCCAGCAGCGGGACAGTTTGGGTTATTGGGTGATGGAGAAGCATGGGCTGGCCCTGGGGGCAGCACAAAGAGCTGTGTCCAGAGAGAAGCCTCACGCAGTGGCCATGGGAGAGGTCCTGGGGTACTCACACGAGCTGCGTGGCTCCCCAGCCCACCGCCTTGGAGGCAGAGATCAGTCCTTCTGTCCAGCGTGAGTTCTTGGCATAAAACTCCTGAGTTGTTGCTGCCCCCTGTTGTTATAAAAATATTATGGCTTGTAATAACTTGTTTCTAATATATAACAATATATAAATCCATAAATCAAGCGATTTGCAGCATTTCTGTATCCTTCAGGCTGCTTTTACTGACCTGCTTAAATATGTGTCAAGAAAACCAGTTTTGGAGCCCTAAGCTTGTGAATTTGGGCCAGGTTTAAAACATACAAGTGTGGGCCATCATTTTTAGACAGCCCAGGCTTTGATATATGCTTATGAACACGGGGCTCACTAGCCCACCTCCTGCAAGCAAGACTGCCAGAGTACCGCTAACACGGGAAAGCATGAAATTCAGCACAGGAAATGCTCCCATATTTCATGGCAGTGAAGAGAGATGAGTGTATGGGAGGACTTACCCGGCCACTTTCTACTATCTCCTTCTGTAAGTTCGTAGATGTCAATACAAGAAGTCTAATAGCCTGGAACAAAATAAAACAGGTTTTGCTGTTTGATGGGGATTTGATAGAGAAGGATTGATGCTGCTGATGATGGGAAGTTACAGTTTTTCAGAGTCTTTGATGCCCCAGCTTGGTTTCTGCAGTACTGACCTTCATTAGGTCCGTGCAGGAGTTCAGAATCCTGTAAGAAAACAAGAGAAAAATGTTCATCATTCTCCAATGCCACATCCAGGGAGGCAGGCTTTGGCCTTGGTTAGAAAACAGAGGTTTTTTGAAAACTGGCCAGCCTGCAGGTTACTTCTAAGCAGCCCACAAAGCAGCTGCAAAAAATTGGCTTAGACATGCAAGACAAAGGTCTACCCTCCTGAAGAGAATTTCATGCTGAGCATCAGGATGCAGCAGCACTGGTTTCCACATGCAGCTTTGTAGAAAAGTACAGCACAGCAGGGTACAAACACGGGACAGAAACTTCAGAACTCACCGCTCGTTCACTTCAAGCTTAACACCAGAGCTCTCGTTCCTGGCCTGGCTCATCATCTCCTGTTGGGAAACAGAAGAGACTGAGTCAGACGTCATGTTACTGTAATGGCGAGGTGGTTGGAGGGGAAATGGACACCGCTGCCCTGAGGAACCAAAACGGCCCATCCTGCAGCTTCATCTCACCTCTATCCGCCTGACGGCATCCTCAATCGCCTCTGAAGTGGAGGCCATCTCCTTCTCAACCATGTCCCCAAGCTCTTCTTGCTTGATGTCTAAGCTCTTGGGCCTCAGCTCCTGGCAAAGGAGACAGCAGCCACCAGAAGGTTTTAGGCGGAGGGAGAGAAGAGAATATTTATAAGGGATAACACCAAACCAAGACATCCAAATTCTTTTTTCCCCCTAAATAAATAATGTGGCAGGAGCAACATTCTGCAAACTGTGAGGGTGAAGGCACATATGCCACCAACTTACAGCAAACATGGCACAAGAACCTCAGAGGTAAGAAATACCCCAAATCAAGGTGATAAAACTTGACCACAGGAGCAGTTTTGGTAGGACAGGGCTCCAGAGAGCTGACAGTCTTCCAACTGACATTTAATAGAAAAGATTAATGGGATCTTCACAAGAAGAAACACATCTGAAAGTTAGGAAGCTTCACTCTGCAGGGGTTACTGGGCTGAAAAACTTCAGCTGCTCTGAGAGTAACAGTCTCTATACACCACCAAGAAGGATCTTGCTGCTCAGATGCTGAGACGGCTCAAGGAAAGCACCAGAACCTGTGGGTATGGGGGACAAGCAACTCCAAAGTGCTCCATTTTTTTAAAAAAATGCTGTCTATAGAAGTGCAGAAAGCAAACATCCCACCTTGACAAATGGAGGCAACATCCTTCTGCATTAACTGCCTGCTCTGAGTTTTCCTTTAGTAAATACCAGTGCAGATAAACAACCCACCCTTGCCAGTCCCTGGTGAGAAGGTGGGTGCTGGGCTCCATCACCTACCTGGGCCAGCTGCAGGACCCCGCGTAGTGTCCGCCGCACGTCCCCCAGCTCAGCATGCCTCAGCGTTTGTTTGTCCTTCAGCTCACCCAGATAGTCCAGGCTCCGCTGCCCACAGTCCCGGCAAGTCTCCATCAGTCCTGGGGAGAGGATGGGTAGGTGCCCAGCCCTTTGCTAGGCAAGGACCCCCTCCTTCCCAACCCTGTCACCCTCCTCTTCCTCCTCCACTAAGCCGTGGAGATGACACCAAGCATTGGTAGCATCCAACAAATTTCTTGCAGGAGAGCATAAATCAGTTTCCACATTCCTGGCCCAGGAAGGGGCACCATACAGGAGGGGATGTCAGGAAGAGGAGCACTAGGGAAATTGTGCTGTCCCTCCGGAAGATCTGCCCCATACCCAGCCCCTGGCAGAGGGGGCTTTGGTGCAGCCACCCCAAAAAGAAGCCCCACCAGCAAAAAAAAACCCTCCAACACCTGTTGCATCTGTGCATGGCACTTACTGTCAGCGTGGTCGGTAGGAGCCAGGTGGGATGTGGCGCTGCCGTTCACGATGGTGTCAGCTGTCAAGTGTGCGAAGAGGGCCAGAGCCCCCACCAGCCCTGCAGCATCTGCAGGTGAGAGCATGTGGTCAGGGGGTGCCAGCCCAGGGCACCCCTTGTCATATCCTGGGGGTTGCGACCCACCCTCAAAGGCACTCAAAGATCAATCCAAGAGCTTGGAGGTGTTGGTATTGACCCCAACAGCTCACAGGTTGCTCCTTGAATGAACATATGGGAACCCACCAACTCCACCTGCCGTGTCCCTCCATTGCCAGGGCATTGCACGCTTGCCAGTGGCCCTGAAGCAGCTGGGGGCTGCTGGATGTATAAAAATAAGAGCAAGATGCAAAGGATGCCACTGGGCCCCAACCCCAGGTACCTGCCATGGAGGCCACGTACTGCGCGTGTCCGTTCTCCAGGGCATCCGTGGACTCCAGTGCTGCCTGTGCCCGGCTGAGCAGGTAATCTGCAATGAATTTTAACCTCATTAGCACACTCAGGCTGCTGAATATCTGAATGAGCACCAGTGGAAGCCAAGATGCCTTGGGTCCTTGCAGCCCTGTCTGGGGAGCAGCACTAAGATCTGACTCATTAAAGCAAAATACTGCTGAGATCAGAGCTAAAACTTTACTCCTGGAAGTCAGACACCAACCTCCTTTGGTGTGATGTTTGGTGGGAAAAGATGCCTGGAGGTAGCTGAGATGCAACATTACATGTCTGAGAGGGAGAAGGAGCTGTGGGTCACAGCCCCCGTGGTCGAGTGGGACATACCTGGGGAGCTGGTGCAGCGGACATGCAATGGGTCATCCAGCTTGGCCACTGCATCACGGAGGATGTCCTCCGCCTCCCGCACTGTCTCCTGAAGGATGCCAAACTGCTCATCCAGCAGCTTCTGCTGCAGGTTCTGCTCCTGGTTGCTCTGCAGGGCAGGAGAGACACGTAAGTGGCAGGACCAGGGCGCAGGACCCCTGTCACCATGGCCATGTAGCCCGCATGTCCCCTGAGAACCCATTTGTGGATTAGACCCAAGCATCCCATTATTGCTGCTGTGGGTCACATCCCACCAGCTACACTAGTGATGGCTCAGCTGAGTCCCCTGACTGCTCAGCACCCCCAAACACATCTCACCCCAGTGAGCAGAGGGAGAGTGGGTTCTCCACACAGCACCGTACCTTCTCCAGGAGCCTGCCCTGCAGCTCACGGATCTCCCTCGTGGCTTTGTCCGCCTCCTGGTTCAGCTGCAGCTCCTTCTCCTCGATGAGGCCACGCGTGGAGAGCAGCTCACACTCCTTCTCGCTCACTGACCGCCTCAGCACCTCCTTCTCAGCATGCAGGGCCTCCACCTGGGCGCTGAGCTCCGCTCCTGCCTGCCAGTGGGGCCAGGAGACCATTGTCACCCACTAGTCACTATGTCACGAACCCAACGCAGGGGGAGCTGAGGACATGCCCAGCTCACGACACGGGTGGGGTGGACCCATGTTCAGCCCCACGATAGTTTCCCGAGATGCTTGGCAGTGGTGGCAGACATGCTGTCTTGCATGACAGGGATTTGTGAGGGGGATTTGGGGGTGTCCTGTGCCCACGGACTCATACCTGCTTGGCCTGGCTGAGCGAGCGCTGCGCCTGCTCCAGCTCATCCCGCCGGGCGTCCAGCTCCTGCCGCAGCTGCTCCATCTGCACGCTCTGGTCCTCCAGCTGCAACCACAGGCCCGTGACGGGGCTCAGCTGCTGCAAACACACTCTGGCCCCGCTCGGTGCACGGTGGGAACCAGTCCAGCCACGTTGTGCAAGAGGGGTTTTTAGGGTCTCAGGGTTTGTCTCCTGAAAGCGCTCCTTTCCCAAGGCAGGAATTTCAGGAGCAGCCCCCCAGCTTGGGTCCCAGAGAATGAAAGTACCCAAGCCCACCAATTTGCAACGTGGCATTTTCTTGAGGGAAGAAAGAGCAGATTTGGACAAAAGGGAATGAAGTGTGAATTAAATAACACCCTCCTAAGCAGTCAGGGCAACTCTCTCTTTCCACCGCTACCCCCTGCACCCAAACTGTGTGCAGCCACCATGATTTCCAAGCTGGGAAGGACTAGGTGCTGGACTGGAGGGACAAGACTCACAGCTATGCTGGCTCACCTTCATCTCAGCCTCCCGCTTGACTTGCTCCACCTGAAATGCCAACTGCTCCTTGACGCGTGCCACCTCCTCCTGGCTCTGCTGCGTGACCGTCAGCTGCTTGGCGGTGTCAGCGTTCTGCGTGGGAACATGGTGCTCACCAGATATTCTGGAGGGGGACCATCACCACCACTGGGCTCGTTCTGCCCAAATTCTGGTCAGAAATGCCTTTTTCACAGCATCCAAAACACTGATCATCAGTGGCCATGAATTTAAGGGATGCCCCCTACCTGGTGATCAGAGGTCCCTGGGACAAGGGGATGGGTATGGGGTAGGGCTGGGCATGAACAGTGGTGGCAGAGGAATGAAGGCAGTGGTTGGTCCCTGCCTGGTGCAGGCAGCAGCGTTACCTTCCTCAGGAGCTCGGCGTGCGTGTTGATGAGCTCACTGTGCTTCTCCTTCAGCTTCGTGTAGCGGATCTCGGTGGCATTGGCCTTCTCTGAATGGGATGAGAAAGCATCAGCAACCGCAGCGTGGGTGCCTCACAGCCGACGGGTGCTGCAGGGCACTTACTTTCCGCTTCGGCACAGAGCCGCTGGGACCGGTCGCTGTCCTGCTTCGCCTTCTGCAGCCTCTCCAGCTCATCCCGCAGCTGCTCATTGTCCACCAGGGCCTTCTGCTTCTGCTTGCGCTGCTCCTCCACTTCACCCTCCAGGCTGTTCACCTGCGCCTTGAGCTGCGTGATGTACCGCTGCGCCTGCGGGACACCATCGGGCACTGCCCATGCCGATGCCAGCACTGACTGCCCTCCCCACCATCCCCACCCAGCTGCCCAGCTTTGGGCCACGCAGCAACAAGATGCACAGGAAAACTGTCTCCTCAACCCTGGCAGCTGCTCTGTCTCTGCTGCAAGCAGCAGGCTGTGACAGCAAGGGACAGGTCTCACCTGTCCCCAACCCATCTCCATCAGAAGTCAGGTCCTGGCACTGGGAGAGGCTCCAAAACACAGCACAGGGTGCCAGGACTCCATTCCTTGATGTATCCCATCAGGGTTTCCATGCTAAGGCACCAAAAACCATCCCACTCTTGCCTACCAGCTGCTCCCTGGCCAGACTTTACCTCCAGTTTAATCTTCTCCATCTCTGCACGGAGCATGTCCACCTCCTTCTTCAGGCTCTCAATCTGTGCGTCCCTGCAGAGAGAGGTAGGTTGGGCCAATGCAGCAGTGACTGCCCCAACTCCACCACCGGGGACCCCTGGTACCTGTCATCCCGAATGCCATTAGGTGGCCCGAAGGTTTGCTCAAATATACCTGAGGTGATCTGGGGAAGACAGAGGGTGCTGAGCTGAATCAGGCTGTGGGTTTCTGTTCCCCTCCAGTCCCAGGGTCCCCATCCCAGCCCTATGCCCCAACCTGTGGCTCTCTGGTAGATGTTGTGCTGATCTCAATGAGGTTCTCCGGCTCCTCATCCTCAGGGGCTTCCTCGGGGATGACAACTACTGGTTTCACGTGCTCAGCCAGTGCAGACGCCCGCAAGAAGTTTGGGGGACTCTGCAGGGACAAAAAGTCGTAGTGGCATCACCTGGGGTTTTGAGGACCACTGCAGGCTGACCACCAAGGGGAGGGAGGCAGCCATCCCTGTGCCACTGAAATGTGACACTGTGAAGGAACCCACCGGTCTCAGACCCTGAACCCAGCTGTGAGGACATCCCCATGCACCCTAATTCCACAAGGTCTTTAAAGCACCATGTGTGACCAAAATCCCACCATACCTCCGGCAGCCGGGGGATCTGGATGAGTCGCTTGAAATACAGCATGTCAGATGCCTTCTTAAAGAAGTTTTTAAGGCTGGAGAGAGGGAAAAGAAAAACTGCTCGCAGGGGAAGCAGGGAAGGGACCCCAGTGCCCCACCTTGACTCCGGGTTACCTGCGAAACTGCTCATTGAAACGGTCTCGGTGGCCCTGCAGCGTGTCAGCCGGCAGACCTGCAGCAACGGAGGGGACAGACGGGACTGATCCGGGGCTGCAAATTTACCCCCAGGCACCCAGATCCCTCCAACTGCCAAAGCCAGCAGGTAAAGGCCAAGTAGGAATGGGATGGGAGCAGGTTATTCCCATTCCTGGTATAGGAACTAGGGATGCAGCACAGGGAGAGGCAGGTGTGGGAAGCCCAAAATACCCCCACAAAGCCCCTGGTACTGAGCTACCCAGCAATCCCATGCAGGGGACAGAGGGGCCGAGGCACATTGGTTTGAATTTATCAAGGACAAGCCCTTCTAATTCCTTCATCTGGGATGTCTACGTGCGATGGAGCGGGTCCTTAAGAGCCCAACTGGGATACCGTGACATGGCGATGGATGCCTCCATCCACGCAAGCCTGATCCCCAAATCCAGCCAGAAGCCTGACCCAGCAAAAGGACCAGCGCAGGGCACATCCCCAGGGACTCACAGGAATGCAGCTTGAACATTAACTTGACGGTGTAGTGGTAGAGGTGGCTGCAGTCCTGGATGACCTGGATGAGGGGGGCCAGGCGGCACTGCACTGCCGACATCTGCGACACCGCCATCGAGGTGTTGAGCTGCCTGAAAACTGAAGGGGTGAGCGCGGTGAGGCGCTGGCGCCGTGTTTGCAGAGCTCTCCTGCTCCAGCCGATTCAGCTTGATCATTAACCACCACGGATATAGCTTTGCCAGGACTTGGGGTAAACACTGGGGCTGCTGCCTGTCCTGTCCCACCGCCCTGAGAACAACCCCCCTCCACGCAAGAAAACACCCAAAGGGAGCACAGTAGCAGAGGGAAGGGGTGCTCAGCTCTGCTCCCGATACCACGACCCCAAAAAGGAGGGATTTAACCCCAGGGTGATGCCCTCGGGAGCTGCCGCTGTGTGACACAGCCAGGGAAGTCGAGGGGTTTTGCTCTGCTCTATTTAATTGTGCAAGGAGCTAGGGGAAGATCCCAGGGCAGGGGACGGTTCCTCCAGCACCGCAGCCTCGCCTGCCCCGGCTCGGAAACAGATCCCTTCCCTTGGCAGAAATCCAGGCAGCATATCCATGCTGCCTTCTTCCCCACTCAGCTTTAAAGTATTTATGAATATAAATTCTCTGTATAACTGGGTCAGGAGGAGAAACAGGAGGCTGACGGGACCAGGAGCATGGTCTCTCCTGCTGTGCCCTGTTTTCCAGGGCAGCTCCGTGTTCCTGAGTTGTTACAGAAGAAGAAACTACCACATTTTTAAGCCACCTAAAAATTCTCAGAGGAGTTGAGAGAAGCAAACATGGGCAGGGGCCTCCAGACTTCCCTGGAGGTATTTCAACAAGGGGAAATGACTATTTAGACAAGAGGTACAGCCCCATCCTCTGCTTTGACAGGCAAGTAGGAAGGATCTGGGTAACACATGATTAACGTGGTTGCACCAAAAGGAAATAAAAACATATTTCAGAGCAGCACCACTCTGAAAACAACACTCTGCGCTGCTCAGGTGGGCTAAAATCAGCCACATTCCTTAAATATTTTCCTACAACTGCCTCTAGAGAGCACCAACAGGGGAATCCAGCTGAGAAACGACATCAGAAATCTCATCGGAAGAGGAGGAAGAACCTGAGCCTCTGACCTCAGCCTCCCGAGGCGGAACTCCATTCCCGACCAAAGAGCGAAACTATTGCTTAAGAGCCCCAGGGCGAGCGGGAGGGACATGCCACCTCCTCACCTGACTCTGACAGCTTCAGCTCCCAGTCCAGGTAGTCAAACAGCTCGACCGTCAGCTGGAAGCTGCCAAAAAAACCAAAGCCCTGTCACCTGGCGGCAGAGACATCCTTTCCCCAGCTGTTTGTGTTTACTGCAGGTGCCTGCCCCAGCAAGGGCTTGCATTGACAAAAATTTGGTGGGTTTGCTCCCTGCATTACGCTCCTCACCGCTCTGTGGGGGCAGGAGGAATGAAGGACCATCCAACCAATTTATAAAACAGCGATGGCTGCCCTGAACAGCAGCCTTTTCATTTGCAGGATCTCCCACCCAGGGCAGGGACAGAGCCAGTGACCGTGCAGCCGGTGCTTCGCTCTTGCCAGGGCACTCACATGTTGTTCACATCCGTCCCTGCCGTCTTTTCCAGCACCTCATCCGACACTTCGAGGCCTGGGGGGAACTCNAAAAAGAAACAGCAGTTGCTGCTTATATTTTTGCTGATGTCACAGAACCCCTGGGGAAGCCCTGTACCCCAGCATGGCAGAGTTTCTCACCTTGACGTGGAAGGAGATCTTGGTGAGGAGGAGCCTCGTGTAGATGCTCACCAGCTGCCCGTATCTGTCATGCAAATGGCCCTGCCAGAGACATGAGGGGAAGCGTGGAGAATCCAGAGAAATGTGGCTGAATCTGGTAGAACCTGCGCCAGCAAACACGTGCCAGCCCTGTGGCTCTCGCTCTCTTGCCCTTCGCCGTGTCCACAACCACCACCCAGTGGAGTCAGAGGCCATGAGTTATTTCAGAGGCTGCTTTGCTCTCCTTGTGCCCACGATGCCTTTGAGGGCCCACCCTAAAGCCCCCAGGAAGGCGTGAATCTCCACTTCACCCCACTCACCCACAGGTCTCCTGTCTCTCGGATATTGCTGCGGTACCTCTGGCAGTCCTGGAGGACCTGGGGACAAAAACAGGAGGGATGCAGCATGGTGGGACCAGCAAAGAGCTGGGTAAGAGCCCACCTGCATGCCCTTGGACAGATCTGTGCACTGACACCACTCCAGCTTTGGGAGAAGAAGTTCAAGCCCTTCAACAGTGACCAGAGGTCAGGGCTTTGCATGAGGAAGTTTCAAAGATGAGAGACAACCCCACAGCCTGGGAAAGGTTGCCAGGACAGGGAAGGAAACCCACCCTCTGTGCAAAGGGACATTGGCAAGAGCAAAAAATCTCCCCCTGCCAGCAACATGGGAGGGATACTGTGGAGGGGACACTCACGTTGGGGTGGCCATCACGCAGGACCTTGTGTAGGACGTGACAGAACTTCCAGCTGAGGATGGCACTGCTGGGCAGGGGCAGCCCGATGGCGTAGGACCAGAAGGTGAACGCTCCCTTCTCGTGGTGCGTCCCCAGGATGATCCCTTCCCCGCAGTCAAGGCTAACCAGACACACACGGGAGTAGGGGACAGGCAGGGCAGGGGAGTATTCTTGTTCAGCTTTCATTAAAAAGGGGACACACAGCAAGTCTACTGCATGCAAGAGATGACTGGCATCACTGCATCCACAGAAAAAGCCCCTGTTTATCTTCCTATGGTGCACCTTCTCCTGCAACAGGGCACACCGGGGCCCTTTGCATTTTATTGGAAGAAATGCAATTCTTTAGCACTGCCCTTCTTTGTATTTTCACCAATGGATGAACCTACATCCCCCAAACCAAGCTCCACATGGGTCTCCCATCTCCCAAACCTCCACGGCTACTGCCCCGTGGAGCTGCCTTGGCAGTAGATCTCATCCCATCCAGTCAAGCCAAGAGAAAGGATACGTCGGGCATGTTTCTCCTTCACTGGTGCTTCTTGTGTATTTATGGCTTTGCTGATGCTGATGGCCTGCAAGAGATGGAAAGACCCTCACAGCTACCCTGTTCCCCCCCCAAGAGTGAAGTGCTGATGCTTTTGGGGAATACTCTGAATTTTGTAACACACTTATCAACCCACAGACATTTGTGACACATTAAACCAGACTTTTTTATCTGCCAAGCAGCCTGTTAAATGCCCCCATTCCCAGCACCATCAGTCAGAGCTGGGCACTACCAACCGCGCCGCTGGTGCTCCCTGATATCCCTGTCCCAGGAAACACATTTTTGGAGCCTGAACTCAGCGACGTGCCCGGGAAACGTTACAGCACGGCAGCGAGATGCCAAATTCCAGGGCTGTTTGTCTAAGCACAAGGAGCCTTTGAACCAGGGGGTGGTGTGGGTTTGTTTTTGGCAGCATTGCTGTATGCAAGCAGCACGTGGGGAAAATGCAGCCCCCGAGGACAGAGGGAGTGGTGGCCATAATGCCCGTTTCGATGGAGCAAAAATCCCAAGCAACTTGATTATCAGAGGAGGATTATCCACATTTTAACGTGTTTGATCACAGCACGCTAAATTATGGGTTTATTCTAAAAGATGACCCCAGAAAGAGGTCAGTTACATATTTTGCGTGATGATGGCTTGTAAAACCGAGCTGCTGTGATCAACCAGGATCTTCTTGCACCTCACCGGGTCCCTGCACGGAGGTGCTTTGCCCTCACGCGAGCGCTCAGGCTGTGCCCGTGTGTTTCACTCTCAGTTGCTGGCAGAGGAGAAAGGTCCCAGCTGGGAAGGCAGGAAGCGGCCCCGCCACCGGCGCTCGTGCCGGAAGAGAAACCTGGTCCCTCCCTGCAGCCCCACAAGCCATGAAACCTTCTAAAAATTCTTATCTCCCCTCCCGGGGAAAGCACCTGCTTCAACACGGCCGCTGGTCCAGGGGACACCCCCGAATTGAGGCGCTTTCCCGAGGAGGAGGAACCTGACGCTGGGTTATCAAGTGCTCTTGACTTATGCAGGAGGAACCTGATGCCCTGCCGAAGGTGTCAATGCACCAAATCCACCCCAAAATGAGCCCAAATCAGCTCTGCCCATGAGTCTGGCACTACAGTGGCAAAACCGCCATGAGTGCATCCCAAAAAGCGAGCCAGTCCCGAAAAAGCTGAGCTTATTTGCTGGGAAAGGATGTGCTGCTTTTGCCTTTCCAGCAGCGGGGAAGCCCCGGCGTCACCCCGCCATGTGGGGCCGTAAAGCAGCAGCAGGGTTAAGCCGGTGACTTGCTGTAATCCTCTTATCCCCGAAGGTTAATGAGCCTGGAGTGCCCGGGAACTGCACAGCCGCCTCTGCCAAGGCACCCAGCACCTCTGCAGCCCCCCAAAAGGCTGTAGCTGGTGAAGAAGCTGCACCTCCTGACCACAGTTTGGCTGATGAGACATGTCAGGAGGCCTCAGGGCTGCAGGCATCTACTGGTACAACACCAGAGTGATGGTTTATTGAGGTTTATCAAGTGCTGGAGAGTGAGAAGCCAGTGGTTCTGCAAGGCAGGGCTCAGAAATGCATCTTGCAGCAAAGAGCTGCTAAAGGGGTTACTGCATCTTAGGGAGGTGCTTTGCGCTGGGGGCAGTAGGGCAGACACATCTCCCAAATCTGGATTTTCACCGCCCACCAGGTGAAGGAGCAGCACAATGCCCTCACCCCAACCCATCACCTGGTCCTGACCCATCGGCGGGAGCCAGGCTCAGCCTCAAACCCCATGGGGTCAGGAGGAGGCGTTAATACCAGGGCAGACCCCTGGAAAGGAAACACCATCCCATGTCCTCAGTGACAGGAGCTCGACTGCTCGGTGCTGCCCAGCAGAATGAGGACTGGGCTGGGATCCAGCTGGCCCATCCCAAAACCAGGCTGTAATTCCCATTAGGGCTCGTGGTTTTATTGCGTTTATTGCCCATACTCTCATTTCCAGCCTGACCAGCCAAAATTCAGCCTGGGAGCTGCTGGAGAGGCTGATTTCATCCTCGGTGATTCAGCGCAGAGGTTTCACCTGAGCACTTCATGTCCAGCACAGAGGCGTGGACCTGGGCAGGAGCAGTCCTCAGCTCACCCACGTTGCCATGATGGAGAAGCCACGTCCAGTGTGGTCCCAAATAAACCACGGTGGCACCAAAACATGCCAGTCCCTCCAGGCTGCCTGCTTGGATGTTTTCGCTGGCTCCAAAATCTGGGCTAGCCAGGAGGACCCCAAAAAGAGGATGGTGGGACTGGAGATGAGCACGGGGAGATGCTGCAGCCTGGGTCATGCATGTCTTCAGGATGTCTCTGATGGCTGCCTGGCAAAGCTGAACCATGGAGGATGGATCCAAAATGGGGAGGTTGACCCTTGACTTGACCTCTTGGGCATCATCGGCATGTCTGGGATGGGCAGACCCTGGTTGTTTCTGCAGACACACAACCAGCCTGCCCAAAACCTTCATGCCACCTGCGGATGGCTCCCCATCACTGCTGGGGTGTGGTGCAGCTGAAGGCTAGGTGGGGGGAAGAGGGCCTGAACCCCAAAACCTGCCCGACCGCAGGAGCCCACACGGGTGCAGCCCTCACGCCTTACTCACAGCCCTCACGTACCAAGCCGGTGACTAAAGCTGGGATCAAAGCTCCCAAATGAAGGAGCGCAATTTACATCCACCCTTTCTTTTCAGGCTGCTTTTAATTACAGCACGATCCTCCCCGCCCACGGCTCCCCAAAGCCCCGGCATCCCGCCGGGTCGCAACAGTCACCCAGCAGGTGGATGCTGGGTCCCAGCACAACGCCATGGCAGGGAGTGATTTTTTTTTGGCAGCAGGACACGGAGCTGGAAATCTCCCCAGCCAGGCAGCACCAGGGTTGCCGGATCAGCTGAACTGCAAATGACTGCTCTGGAGTTCCCTTCCTAATGCTTCTCCTTCCCAAATTACACCAACAAAGCACCGCTGGGCAGGCACACACGCTGTATTCCTGGCGTCTCCAGAGCTCGTTAGATTTTTAACCTTCTTGCTTAAGAAAAGCAATAACTGGCTGCAGGAAAAAGGGCAAGTTTTTGGTTCCTTGCAGAGCAAGCGCCTGCTGAGGTACAGCGGCTTCCCACCTCTGAGGGGGACATCTGCATCACCCCAACACAAGCCCTCAAAAAGCATTTTCAAGGAAAAGAGGTGACCTTCATGTCACCCACAAGCACCCAGGATCATGCCAGCACCAGCAACCCCTGTCCACATCCACAGGCATCGCCCCGGCCTCCGTAGTTGGAAAGAAGATGGGGCTCTTGGTTCTGGCAGCATCGTTCTCCAGGTGGTGTGAAACCCTTGGCCAGCGGAGGCACACGGAGGGGACATGCCCCCGGTGTCCCCACCATACAAAGGCAACCAGCAGCCATCTCCACAGCTGCCATAATTAGACATAAAAGCCAAATCGATACCCAAGTACTGACATTGGAACAGTTCTGCTTTCACCCAAAGCACTGCTATGGGAAACCACGTTAGGACAAAGCTCCTTTAGGACAGTTTTCCAGCAGCTGATGGAAAAAAAGGTCCCCTCTGGGTGGTGGATGTGACCGTCAGCGACTCCAGGTCTAGATCTAATAGCGGATGACCACCTCGTTGCCTCACACATGGCTCTGCCCAAGTCCATGAGGGAAGTTGCACCCATGTGGGGCACAAATCCCACCAAAAAGCCCAAAATGCCTTGGTAGGGCAGGAAGGAGGGCAGACAGCTGCCCTTTGGCACACGAGGCAGCCCAGCAGCCGTGATTATTTATCAGCAGTGCCCAGCGGGAACGATTGAAGGAGAGACACGGCCAGAAAGAACCGGAATTGCCGGTTTTCTCCTCTTGCTCCCCAAACCCTACAAGCTCCACTTACTACCCAGTGCAGCCAAGCGGCACCATGACCCTACAAGGCCCAAAACTGTCCCCTGCCTCCGCTGGTACCCTCTGGGGCTAAACCAGCCCCGGTGCCGGGGAAGGACCAGCAAAGCAATGGAGCAAAGAGGGAAAATCTGCCGTGAATTTGTAGCCTGTGAAATCCGAGTGGGCAGAGGATGTGTGCCAGGAAGCCACTAGTATTTTTGCCAGGGGAGTGGGCGAGCCTGTCCCTCTGTCCATCCCTGCCCACGCTGTCGGAGTCATTCATTCCCCAGCCCCATGGTACCCGAGCATCGCTCACTCCACGGGGGCTTCGGGAAGGGCTGTGGACACCCCCAGCCAAGCCGGACACCACAGGGCACAAATACATTTGGGTTTTCTTCTTGCTTTGATGCCCACCCCGGGACCGGGCACCCCCAAAACCCGTGGGGAGACCCCACGTGTGTCCCGGAGCCGCGGGGGGGTAACACAACTAAACAGCCCCCGGGTTTGTCGGGGTGGGAACCGGGCCGGGGATTCAGGGATGCGCGTTACCGATGCGGTGGGCACCGGGTTGGGGGGGCAGCCCCGGGCTCCTGCCTCCGGTAGCCCCGAGCCCGGCCGAGGCCGTAGAACTTTCCCTGTTTGCTCAGGGCCGTGTTTACCTGCCGATAAGGCCCGGTGAGGATGCGGGGGGGAACGGGGACGGGACGCCGCCTGCCCGGGGCTCTGCTGCCCGCCGGGGAAGGACCTGGNGCGCCAGCAGCGGGGTGGGACGGACGGACGGACTGGCAGACGGACGGACAGACGGACAACAGCCCCGCCACCCCACCGGGGCGGGTCCCCCGAACCCGGTTGGGATCCATTCACCCCCCTGCATCCCCTGAGAAACCCCTGCATTCAGCGCGCCCCGAAGCCACGCTAGAGCGGGCCGGTCCGGCAGCCCGGAGCCGGTCGCTGGAAGCGGAGCCAGTCCCGGGGCACCGGCAGCCGCCTCCCGCCGCCCTTACCTGGCTCTTGTCGAATTGCTCCCGCTCCGCCTCCA
>VXBW01000279.1:146118-185776 GCA_013400375.1 Thinocorus orbignyianus | reverse complement strand
TCTTCTCCAGGCTGAACAACCCCAGGTCCCTGAGCCTGTCCTCGGAGCAGAGGTGCTCCAACCCTCTGATCATCTTCATGGCCCTCCTCTGGACCCGCTCCATCAGGTCCATGTCCTTCCCCCATTGAGGGCTCCAGCCCTGCACACAGGACTCCAGGTGAGGTCTCACCAGAGTAAAGTGGCAGAATCCCCTCTCTGGATCTGCTGGCAACACATCTTTTGATGCAGTCCAGGATGCAAGTACACCCTGTCTCCTCATGTCCAGCTTCTTCATCCACCAGCACCCCCAAGTCCCTTTCCTCAGGGCTGCTTTCTAATCCTCATCCCCCAGACTGTACTGATAGCCAGGATTGCTCTGGTCCAGGTGCAGAACCCTGCACTTGCTCTTGCCTTCTCCAGCCTCCTCCAAACAAACCCCACAAACACACAGGCACATCTGAGGGACGTGGAGCCTCATCACTGCCCCTCTCTCTGCTTCTCTTTTAGAAGTCAAGCCACAGGGAGAGCATCCACCGCGTGGGAAGCCAGCCCTGGCTGAACAGCAGCTTTGTTTTCTTTAATAATAATCCAGTACAGGAATACAATAGCAAAGGCATTCCCAATGCTTCCAGAAATACAACAGCAGAGTTTGATGCACCCCGAGTTTCGATACGAGCCCCAGGGCACAGCAGATAATACAGTTGGTTTGTAACTCACTTAGCACCTGAATAAATTAAGCCTGATATTTCCCTTCTGCTCACCCCACAAATCCAGGGCAGCCCTGACACAAAATCCAAGGGTTCTGTGGATCCTTGTTTCACTGCTGGAGCTGTTTTCCACATTGACTTTGAAGCCATGAGCAGAGCACTTTAAGTTCACAAGGGGTTTCAGGGTGTTCATCTGTTAACATTAAACATACTTAAACCAGAAAGCAGAGCTCTGCTAGGAAGCTGCTCTCACTTCTCTGGGGTTTGAGAGAGGGCAGAGTCAGTGGAAAGCTTTGGAGTGAGCATCACAGTATCGCTGGGGTGGCTTTTTTGGGGGGGAATATCTGTCATACCCACAGCAGCAGATTTTGAGGACGAAGCCCGGAAAGTTTCTCTGCAGGTGGAGGAATCAAATGGGCTTGAAAGGCTTGAAAATAACACCCAAGCAGCAGATTCCCTCTGCGGGTAACACTTGTAGGCAGGGAGGGAAAGAGTCTGGAGGACAGCAGCTATGATCAGAAATGGCCAACTAATTTTGAGGCCATTAGTACACGAAGGAAAGCAGGCTGTCATTTAGGTAATTAAAGAGAAAGCAGAAAATTATATGAAAGAGTTAAGAAGGGGAAACCATGGTAGGAGTGTTGTGTTTCACTGCAATTAACTGGTGGCAGGGGACAGACCCAGAGACTCCCTCCCCTTCGCTGCCCCCAAGCAGGGCTCAGAGATGTGGAACTGGCCTGGGTGGCCCAAACCACCACAGACCACACACGACCCAGTGCCCCACTCGTGTCTTGGGCAGTTGGTGTCACACGTCCCAGAGAACCGTTGTAAATGAGTTGGATAGTGTGTTAAATAGGCAAGGAAGATACAGCAAAAGGATCATCTTTATTAGCTTCTTTGGCCTTTTAGTTAAAAAATAAATTGTGATAGTGGAATCTGTCTTGCCCAATAGTCAAAGATAAAACCAGTTTAGAAAGTAAAAAGCTGGTCCCATTAGGCTTGGCTGCTGCCATACAGCACTGAGAGCCTGTACCCACACCCAATCTCCTCAGGAGCTTTCCTTGGAATAAGCAGCTCCTGGGGGAGAAGAGTTGTTTTGCCCACCCTGTGGGTGACAGCCCTCCAGCTTCAACAATGTAAGAGGCAGTTCCTGTTACAGCACTAATTGGGAACTTCCTATAAACATTATTCATCTCTCTCTACGCAGCAAGAAGTCCAGAACAAAACCAAGAAACTAACAAAACAACAACAAAAAAAGAAGGCTGGGCTGTGTCATACTCTATAAATATTTCCTGAGCCACCATAAAAAAAAAAAGTAAGAAAAATAGTTCCTACGTCGTAACAATTACACACTTAAGATTCTTAAAAAACAAGCCAGTGTTTAACCTGAGCTCTCAGCTGTAAAAATAGTTTTGTTAATCTTGGCATAATTCGATGTTTTATTTTCAAGATAAAACATACTCCTGCACAGTCACATCTTTTTGCCACTTGAGAGTTTTTCAAACACTCACAGAACCATGGGGGAAAAAAATGAGGTAACTTTCCACTGTAGCTGAGGGGTCACTGATCTTAGTTCTTGCAATTCATTCGACATTGGAAACCTCTTCACCTGCTGCAGAGAAAGCAAAGATTTCTATGAAAATGCAGGAACACTTCCTCTAAAATGTATGAAGCAATCCCAGGTATGTCAATTGACTATATAAATTTTCACACTGCAGACAATGAAAACAGAGAGTGAAAATACGAAGAGAAGGAAGGTAAACAAAGCACAGAGAGACACCAGTCTCGGGGACACCACCACAGTGTTGGGAAATAGAATCTGTCCAGTTTGTTTTGCCAAAAGGAGTGATCTTTGTGCCCTGGGCCAGCCACTGAGTCACAGCTTACGAGCAGTGGCACATGCTACGGTGTCCGAATATATCCTTTTACTCATTGCTTTCCTCCCTTGCTCTTCAGCTCTCCCCCACCCAATCCCTCTAAAGGAAAAACAACCGACGGATGAAAATGCCTAAATCACCATCAGCTCATTAGGAAATTAACTTAATGTTTATCTGTGCCCTCAAGTGATTTCAAAGCAATTTAAAACAAACACAAACCCAACCCAAAGCAATTCAATCACTTCTCTATATGAAATTGCACAAATCTTTAGTTATTTCTGGGACCTGCTACCAAATCTGCAAAAGCTGCTTTGGATTGAACTGAGCACAGTGATTTAGTGCCTTTTAATAAATGAAGAAAATAAAAATTATGCAGCTGCCAGTGACTTGCAGAGTCATGAATCTACAGTGAACTGTGGGCACGTCTGTCCCACCAGTTCTCACTCTCCCACTGGAAGCAAACGAGACTGTTTCTGTAGGCTAAGCGCACGCTCAGCGCTCTGCTGCATCAGCATAGTGCTGCTCAGCAATTTTGGGGATTTGCTCCTGAAACTTTTTAACGTCAGTAGTTTCAGGATGCAAGTCATGGTGCTGGCTTCGATCTGTAAAACCTCCGGTTTCTTTTACCTTAGGGTTCTTTTCCTGAAAAGAGG
Organism: Thinocorus orbignyianus; assembly: GCA_013400375.1. Taxonomy (NCBI): domain Eukaryota; kingdom Metazoa; phylum Chordata; class Aves; order Ciconiiformes; family Thinocoridae; genus Thinocorus; species Thinocorus orbignyianus. Next base: position 182,560 of record VXBW01000279.1, on the reverse strand, counting down.
AACTCTCTCCATAGGAACATTAGAGCAGAGTAAGGTACAACATTCCAGCCGCCCTGCACCCATTCCCCATGGGAGCCGCACTAGCGTGCACCTTATTTTGAAGGAAGAATTGGTGTCTCCACCCCTAATGCAGAAACAGCAGAACAGGAGGCGGCTACAAACCACCACCGCTCCTGGGGGCACAGAGGGTTTAGATCCAGAGGGGACAACCAGTTCAGGGACTGCTGTTGGGATGCACCCAGAGAGAAGTGAGCATCAGTTCCCTGCTGGACCAAAGGTGATCCTCACGAGAAATCCAGTTCCTCACAGCTTCACACTCCAGTTTGCTGTGTAATAACTTCCCTTTGCAGACATGCATTTGGGTTGTGGCAGCATTAGAAGATTTATTTGTCAATTTTCCCCCCATTGTTGCTAGTTCTTTCTCAGTTCCATGTGGTTCAGTATTTTAACCATATCTGGTTATTCTCTTGTCCTCAGAACCAGACAACACGGTGCCTGTTGCAAGCATCCAGTTCACGTCAGAAGAACAAATAATCAGAGAATGACAAATTTCCTGATTTCAAAAGAAAAAACAATCTGCTATGGGCAAGGCTGCTTTTTTATATTTCGAAACAGCTTTATTCAATAGATCATACTTTTGGAGCTCTGAGCCCAGGAACAATACGCTACAATGGCTCTTGGCTGGGGCACTGAAAAACACTTCCCAGTTTCTTGTTCAACAATGTTCGTATCCTTGATCCTGTTATCTGTAACACACAGAAGGATTTCAACTACAATAAGTGGTGTGCAGGTATTTGGGAATGGAGCTGCAAGATCTGACTGCCCAGAGTATGAGGAACAGGCTTGAAAAAAAGTTTCATTATTTGACTAAAGGAATTACTAGCTTCTTTAATATCTATTTGTTGTTACAGCACTGACAAGAGTTTTATTGGGAATGCATTCCAAGAAGTGCACTTAGAACCTTGTGCAAGACTCAGCTCAGAAGTCTGTAACTTCTATGAATAATGCAGGTGCATTTATGAAGAGGGAAACAAAAAAAAAACCAAACAAAAAAGACAAAACCCAATCCCAACAACAACCAAAAAAAATCAAGTCGAAAACATCTTCATACTCACTCCACATCATAGAGAAGAGAAGGAAAGCTTAGTATTTCTTTCTCCTGCAGCAGATAACTGGGTTCTGTGAAGAGCTTCTGCAAGTTCTGCTGTCTACATTGTAAAGCAAAAACACTACATGGAAATCAAAGAACTCACATAACAAAAATCACAGAGCTGCCAGCTTCAAACTGGCCAGCAGCAAGGATACACTTTTTAATTCCTTCTTCTCCTCCCTCCCCCAAGCAGGGCACAGAATCCAACAGGCACAACTACTGATTAAATTCTAAGGGTTCTATTTGATACGTGTTGTGTTTTAAGGCACAATTTACAGCAGCCTCAGGTAAACCTGGTTTTAAGCACAGATTAGTTGGCCTGCACAGATTAACTAAAACATGCCTGACAAGTTTTTGCCCAGAACCGCTCTGAAAGCAGATCAAAGTTCTACAGATGTGGTTCAGAAGTCACCTCTGCCAATAAACAGGAGCCTGCTTTATTCCCTACACACTAAAGCAACCCCGTTCTGAAGGAGATGCCAGTTTCCAAGCTCAGAAAGGCAGTTTCAGGTTATAAAGCAGAGTCATGCCCGCTACTAAAGGACGGCTGGTTTAGCCCAGCCGTGACGTGCCAACCAGTAAGCAGGAGCCAGACAGCTGATGGGTCTGGGCAGGAGCCACAAGCAGCCACTGTTTTGCAGAGAGCTTTTCAGGAATCCCTCCTACAAGCCAGTCTTTGCAAAAGACTACACTGCTGCTGTCTTTCGAGCTGAATGAAATCCTGCAGATGAATTTCTGAACAAAATATCCTTTCAGTTTATGCAAATGCTGGCACACAACCTTTATACTCGGTTGGTCAGCCCCAGCACAGCTAAGGTTTCATGGCTCTGAATGTTATCAAAATTGCTTTGTCTGTTACTCGCAGTACCATTGTTCTGGTCAAGTTCGTCTCAGGATATAAGGAATGTAGCGCTTTTTAGAGAGGTAATACCTTTCAGGAGAAAGCTGAGTTTTCACAGGCAGCCTCATTAGGAGTCTGCTTTAACACCAGAAGTCTAAATTCTCCCTTTGTGATACATATCAGCCTAAGTTTACCCACTTCTAGTGACAAGTGGCATAATCTCCTTGTCAAACAAGGTAGAAACTTTTAAGGATATTTATGAAAACAAACAAGTGACCCTTCTCCAATTACTCCTATTGCAGAAACTCCCTACCAGTGTTCATGCTCATAACATAAGTTGCCACGACAGCTACACACAGACTATTTTCTTTAACCATTGAGTATGTTCTCTGACCCTTTATCAATGAAGAAACTAAAGCTATTAACCCATAAAACCTCTAAATTATTTAAGCTGAGAGTGTGGTTTAAATTCACATACAAAACTATTTTATATCTCACCTATCTCCTATACTGTCCTCCTTTCTATAACTACACTCAGTGTAATAAACCTGTTCTGAACATAAGTCATACTTGTGTTCGCTTTTCTCTAGACCTCCCACAGCTTGCTCCAAAATGACTCCTTCCTTCCATCTGCTTAGACACATGCAAGAGTCAAATCCTGTCACGACCTTGAGGAGCCATAAAGAATCTTGTCAAAAATTTCAAGTACTTCACGCTAAGGTACGCAGGAATTTTCTCCTTGGCAAAGCGTGAGGAGGATATTTATAATATTGCAGCACAAGTCAAGCAGAAATGTCACCAATCACTCTTCCCAGCCACCTAAATCTAGTCGTAGGGGAGTAATTTATACCGTATTAATGCTGCTGCTCCTCGGACTGGGGCTTGCATGGAGGAGAGTGCTAAGCTCCAGATCAGCAACCATCTGTCGAGACTCGGCCAGCGCACGCTGCAGCTTACTTATGGGGGAACCGGCGCCCTGGAGGAGATGGGAAGAGAGTCAAAGTTACAAAATCATCTTTATGGAATATGTCAAGGGCTTATAACATGCCAAGAATCACCACTTTCATTTTGAAATGTGTCAGTTCAAAGTAGTACTACGTAGCACCGGTCCAGACTCTGTCTAAATGCTGGTATTTCTAATAAACACAGAGCTCTCTCCTAGTGTCAGCTTTTTAACAGATTTTCACACGCACTTGTACACTGCACACACAACAGCACAACAAAGTGAAAAAAAACAGGCAGAACAAGAAAAAAACAGTGTCCAATAGCTTCTCAAAACAGCATCCAAGCGTACACAGATATTCTGCTTTACTGGAATTAACATGTATCAGCCAGCATCCATTATCCTGAAGTCTTCCGCTGTTTTTAACTCAGTTATGCTGTCCCAGACATACTGAGACAATGAGGAATTATTTTGAAAAAAATAATGTACCACCTTTGCTATAAACCTGCTGTCTCATCATTCAAGTTGCTAGTTCTTCCACACAGGCAGACATTCGTTTTCCTACCATCACTCACAATCCCCCTTCAAAATTAATGAAGTACATTCTGCAATAAAATACTGACTTGGTCCGTGGTAGCACTGCAGCATCTATTTGTTGGCTTAGTCACTGAAAGGTCATTGATCTCCAGAGGGAAGTCTTCATCAAAGAATTTCTCACATCTTGTAGGTCCATCTCCTTTCTGGGCGGATGTCAAACAGGGAGAATCCATGTGAAAAGAATTCACATCCCCACTTTCTTCACTATTAAAAAAAAAAAAAAAAAGACATTGCCAGAAACAGCACCACCATTCTTTTTAAACTTTCAAAGGAAAATCATGGGACAGCATAAATAATTATGGGCCCCAAGCCAAGAAAACCATCAAGTATGTGAGATTATTTTGGTTCCTCAGAGCATCTCCCATGTTTAACAGCTTCATTAGATCAGCTTCAACTTCTGAGGACAACAGCTTGACATTCAACCAGCTTCAAGAACAGCTACACAACCATGTGCTTGTATCTATTTAACCTTGTAAAGAGCACACAAAAGGCAACATCTAGTTCCTTTCAATGCTCTCATACTCCTTCTTCTCTCATGTTCTACTTTTTTGTTGTTTTTAATCAAACATTAGGCAATCTAATATTTGCAGGTGTACTTTTCAAGGGAATTTCACAGTCTTTTAAAGTCATCATCTCACTTCAGAGATCACAGGAGAGCTTTTCCAAAGAGGCTTTAATTTATTTATTTTTAAATACAGCAGCAAACACTAAAGTGCTGTTCAGGCAGACTGTGATTAAACCCAAAACTCAGTTGTCTGACTATCATTTCAATGTGGAGTTGAAGCCTGTGATCTATTGGTGTACACCTTCCTGGGGGTTTTAAAGGGAAACAAAACCAATTTGTCACTGGGTACATCTGAGTGCATTTAGAAATATCTGAAAAGCAATTTAAATGACAAAGTAACATATCACACCTTGTACATTATTCCTGACCAAAGACTGACTCAGAGCCATCCCACGCTTGTCCTCCTACAAAAGGTCTTTAGCCCTTAATATCCACGTCAAACAACTGAAACTTTGCTCTTACACCTTTCCCACAGCAAAAGGTAACTTTATTACAGCCTAACCTAGAGAGAAACAGTTCTCAATTTCAATTCCTTAAATCACAATTTTATCAAAATGTATCAAAACCCTCTCTCAGCTCCAGCACCAACTAAACACAAATTAAGACTAGAAATAATAAAAGCTGTAGCACGTTAGAAATGATCTCAATCTACTTGAGCAGTACAGGAACCCAGCAGCACCCTACCCAAGCCCTCTGTCCCCTGTGCTCTCCGCAGCTTGTACAAAGAGGCTCCCAGGTTTCTGACAGCAGTTTCAAGCTACACAGTGTTCATTTTCCACTGTTAGTTTCTGCTTCATACAGGTTTTTTTTAAAGTAAATAAAGTAGTGACTATCTCCCCAAAATAAAACATTTCTGTTTCTGTATTCATCACAGAATACATTTCTGTATTCCTCACGTTTTTGAACCAAATGGAAGCCCAGTGCTAGCACTGCCTGAATTGGGTAAATAATCAAAAAACTTATATTTAAAAAAACCACTCTCTTCAGATTTACATTTCATTAAATATTCTTTAGACACAACTCTTTCCCTACGTGGCAAGACTGTTACCAAAAGGTTTATTTTTAGGTGACATCCAATCCAATTTTAGGTGAGAGATGCCAGCTCAGAAGTGCCTCTCTCATTTCACTTCTCTTGTAAAACCCTGGGATACAACAGGTTTGCTTTCAAGAGAGAAAAGCCCACGTTTGTGAGCTCCTGACATGGAAAAAGGCCCTGGGGAGATGCGAGGGAACGGGTTGTAGCCGCCTAGAAAAGGGGATGTGAGGAGATGCAATGAGCACAGCCAGTTTGGAAGAACACACAGGTTGGGAGGGAGGGGGCTGAACCAAACCATTTGATTTTGGGAGAGGGAGACTCAAAGTCTCAAGGAACAGTGGCTTAGTCACACTGACCAATTAACTGCTGACGCTCCATCTTTAAAACCAGAACGGAGATAAAAATCCAAAGGCAGCAAATGTTGGTCCAACATAAATGAAGTCACTAAATGAGAGCACACAGAAACTATTCCTGCACTACAGTATTTCACAATCCCTCTTGCAGTTGGATAAGGTATTTGACTGTGTTAACAGCCTTCTTGTTGGCTGTTCCAGGATTCAAGAACTCACGTCAAAAATATTTGCTGGGCTGACAGGGAGGTGCCAGCACCCTTCCCTATACACAAAATACATCATCAGAGTTACAGAGCCAGCAATGGAAAACTGGAGGATCCAGATTCAAATCCCAGAAGGAATGTTGTGTTCTGTCTCTGCCATTAATGCCCACACTGAGGACTGTGATACTACAGCCTTCTTCCCATTTATGGGGCGAGAATTTATTCAGTGGCAAAGCAGAGCCAGCGGAGGCTGGAGTGCAGACAGTCTGGGATTTGCACTGAGTCAATCATTCCCAATTAGCAGGACTCCTAGCACCAAACGTGGGCATCAAGAAAACCCCACAGCTTGGCAGCAAATCCCAAATGGGTAGATCAGCCCTCCTGGACTGAGGGATATGGGCTCTGTCTGCATTTCCTAGATTGAAATTGCTCTTTCTCCCCTAAAAATCCCTTTAAGATCAAAACAAAAGAGTTAAACCAGTTTTCATTATTCAGCCTCCGAAGAGATTTGGAGGGATGACAGTGTGTCATTTGTGCTGCTGGGGGAGTAGATAAGAAAGGTTCAAGGTTAATGGGAATGGAGTCTTTTTAATGATTCACGGACAGTGGAAACTAGAGAGTCCATACACAGCAGGAAGCTCAGCAAAGCCGGGTGGGAATGTGCCAGGACAGCATTCTTTTTCGATGGCTGTCCATTCACCTTGTTTCTGAGCAGGTCTGTCCCACTGCAGTATCAATTTCTATAATATTTTTGTTCTAAAAGCAACACAGAATGAAAGCATCCATAGATCAGATATTTCCATTCCACAACCTCAATTTGTCTGGACACTGGGCAGACTTGCTGGCTAAAATTCTTAGCAGGTTTAAACAGCTGTTCATTTGCTGTGCTTGTCAAACCACCAGCTAAAGAGCTACTCCCCCTCCTCTCCTCTGTCTAAAAGGCAGCTATGAAATTTCTGTACAACTTCAGAAATCCTTCTAAAATAGAGCTGGAAAGTCAGACAATTTTTTTAAAGGAAATAGAGGAACCAACACAACAAATCCACAGAAAGTCAGAGCTCTGAATGCCCTTGCTTGTGCAGGCATAAAACCACTTCTATAAATGCAAAGCAGCATTTATATCTCAGATACCTTCCAGCACCACGAAGACACCTGTGTATTTTTCCAACACTTCTCAGCATTAGAAATCTCATTCTGCTCATCCCCAAACACAGGCCCTTTTTCCTCCCCCAGCACAAACACAGGGATAGAGTCCCAAGAAGGAAGATGCACTGGAGAGTGGACAGATTGCCGTCCTTTAAATCTTGCCATCTCATTTTCTTGCCCTGAGTGAGGAAAGCAGCCTGTGCCGAGAGCTGTGTCCTACATTCTTGCCCAGCCACTGGGTGATTTCTCAACAGAAATAACCCAGTCACTAAAGCACCACACAAAATCTAGGTTTGTTTCTTGCCTTACAGAAACATCACTGTAGAAGTCCAGCTCTGGTCAGAACGTATTTTACACTCCAGATTTATAAATGACACCTGGAATTTCATAAAATCATAGGATTCTTTAAATCTGCATTTTTCTCAATTACTTTACTTGGCAAGATATGTAGTAGAGCAGCTTCTCCTGCCCACGCAGCTCTTGGGGATAAGAGATGCAAAAAAATAAATGCATAAAAATAGAAACATGATACCTTACAGCTACTTTAACTTGTTAAAATTTTACTTTTCAAGTTGGTAGGCTAATTTTAAAACAGCAGTTACTTTACACATGACCTAAGATAACATGAATTATTGAAAGCTTGTATACTCAAGTTTCTAAATAACTCAAATTTGTACCTATCTATTTCTTAAATGTAACAAGCACATAACCTTTTGGAGCTGGCACATTTTGTCTCTTGTGCAGTCTTGAGACAGCTGCGATCTATTCCATCCCATACACTTTCATCTCCTTCAACAGGTCTGAATATCTTCAACCATTCTTGATCTGATACTGGATCCCACCAAGCATCTTTTTCTATGATGAAGTTGTTACTACTGCAGGAATCAGCTTCAGACTTGTGAACTGCAGCAGGAGCCTCTCTGCTTTTTTGGTGAAGCAGAATTCCAGTTCTCTCTTCCCAGATTTTCTTTTCACTATCAGTTTTGTCAGATGTGACCGTGTTCTGGACCAAAGTACTTGGTGAATCCATGCAAGAACTGACAATAAGCCAATGTTCATATTCAGGTAAGGATGACTCAAGGGTTTGTTGGTCTCTGTTCTCCACTTCATTCTCAGAAATTTCACTGTTTCTCAACGGCCTTGTGTTGTTTGCCTCACAAAATACTTCGCTGCCTGGCTCATCAGAGCTTGATGCAACATCTTGCCCTTCTTCTTCTTCCGTAAGGACAGCCAAGACTTTCACAACTTTTTGACATCGGTTTAAGTATGTTGAGTTAGCTCCCTCCGAGTCTGAGGCATTCAATAACAGTCTTTTATCTACTTCACACATCTCAGAGGTGATTTTTATCCTACTTTTTGGAACTTGTGCAGTTCCATACTCCTGGCAAATCTCCTGGGTGCCCTCAGTCCTAACTGTGTCTGTCTCGCTGCTACTTTCAGGGGCAGAGAATGCCACACCTTTGCTACAATGGCATGATAAAAAACAAAACCAGTCAGAAACACTGCATTTAAAGAGCACACAGAAGTGCAACTCAATGTTAAAGCTCTACATTAACCAGAGGCTCTAGCCATAGCTCTGTCACAGTTCATACACCAACAGGCAGCTGTGTCCTGCCAAGACCCAAAGAATTCTGCCCAGATTTGATTGTTACTTCCCAAAATCAGTCTGGGAGTTCCCTCATGTTTTATACAATGTGGTGATTCTACCTGAGCCCTGTGGGTGTGCGTCAATTTCCTAATCTGAAAGCAAAATAAACTTTGATTTTTAAATCAAAGTAGTAGCAGGCTAGATTAACACCTCTACCACCAGCCTATTCCATTTTTTAAAAAATTTCATTAACTGTCTGGCCTGTATGCAATGCCTTATTCTGTGACTCACATTCAAGGTGTCCCCTGACCAAGTGAAAATAAAGGTATCTGACAACTTCACTGATTATTTGCGGTTGAGTCCAACAAAGCCACCTTGACACAGCACACGTGTCTTTCAGGATGTTAGTTGTGAACAGTGAAGTCTCTCTTTGAGAATACACTACCAAAAAACAAACAAGCCAAAAAAGTTTACCTCCTTTCATGTGATGCCTTTTCATGCTTTTGCCTTAATTCCTGAGAGCTCTCCAAATTGACATGAAGAAATTGCAAGTCACGCTGCTGCTTTACATAGATCTGTTTAAAGATAGTAATGCACATCAGCCAGAGTCTGGAGTGCAGGAACATTGTCATCAAGTCCTAATACAGCGCCTCTCTTCCAAAAATATCCACAAAACATCTTTATAAACCAATACCTGTAGTCAAATTTGTCAAAGTCTTCCAAATCTAAGTGGCCACCTGTGCACATATTTAGGAAAATAATGTTTTACAGCAAGAAACAGTATTTCTGTTAGAAGACTGCAGTGGTCTTCTGAAACAGAACCACACTGAAACACAAATACAGTATCACTATTATTATCTGATATTTAATACATGTTGTTATTACATTGTTCAAAGTTACATGGAATTACAGGGTGTGAAGTGATGATCATGGTATTCAGCTTTCATTGGACAGGATTTTTTGTAAAGTAATGTAAAAGATAATCCACTGGTCAATTATTTGCAATAAAAAAAACGAAAAAACAACTGAACATGCCTTGAGAACTTCAAATAAGCGCAGTGAAAACACTGTTTTTAAGTCTCTCTTGAAAACCATATCTTTCAGGACACCCTTGCCCTTTATCCTGCGTGAATTCACCTTTGTGGGGTCCCATTCCCATTGTCTTTCACCTGACTTCTGGAGCCTTGCACCCTCTCTCATGTAGGAACAAACTGTTACCTAAACGGGGTGCCCCCACTTCCCTGCTGGGAGGGTGGTGTTTACTCATCGGAGGACTGAGTAAATACAATTATGCAAAAAAGTCTAAAAGCACATGTAAATTAGTACCACAATATTAACCAAAAACCCCTCCATTCTATAGGGATCCCAGCAAGGCAGAAACAGCAAATTTAACATTTTTTTTTCTTAATTAAGAATAGTTAGATCTAACTTTTTTTTTGTACTGTTCTGTGTAGATCTGATGTTAGAGAAAAATATTTTCATTATCTCTTAGCAGTAACATAATTAGGGTTGTACCTGTCGCAAACTTGATAGTTCTGTGTCAGTCCGTGCTTGTTTTGACCTGGCAAATTGAAGAAGTTGATCCTTTCTCTTTGATTTCTCAACTGTTTCAAAACATACCATTTTTTAATTAAAGTGAATAAACACCAAGCAAGCACATTTGTTAATGCATATGCTGCAGTAGAAGCAGTTACCTAACTAAAAGGATTTTCTTAAAATCAACGGGATGTTTCCACTCCAAATAACAACAGCACAAAAACCACATGACAACTAAACAGACCAAACATTTCCTAGGACTTTTCATCAGCTTCATTTTACTAGCAGTGATATTCTGCTTCATTGATTGACCTGTTTTACTTTTTCATGATGACATTCTTCCATGGAAAGGAAATTAAGTCACTAATTCTAATTCATGCCTTGTACTGGGAAGTGGTGGAAAATACTGTCCATTACTACTGGTTTCAAAATAATGAGACATGGGATCAATATCTGGCAAAACTAACAGCAGATAAAAAGTCATAGGCAAGCAAATCACATCACAGAAGCAGACATCTCTGGTCACATGATCTTTCAGGGTTTACTGCCTGTCTACAAACACTGCAGCAACAATCAGCCCGCTTTTCTTATCCACTGTGGTACATTTCTCTCTATCCAAAACTGAAATGAAACTATCAACACATCACAAGTTGCAGTTTACCTTGTCCTGCACATTAAACTGTCTAAACAAAGCCCACTGGTTAGAGAGAAAACGAGAGAAAAAGTGAATTTGTAAACATACTTCCATACAAAACTGGAGAGAATGAACAGGCTGGTAACTTCATAGGGCTTAAGCTTTAGGTTTTGCACATGGTTTCTCTTCAGTAGGTGGCCATTTCCTACGCAACCCCTGTCAGAAGGGAAAACGGCACCCCCGTTTATTGTATTAATGCCACAGGAGACATAAAAGTCTCAAGAGTTCCAAAAGAGAATCCTCTGAACCATTCCTCCATGCATAATCATACTGGTGAACCTTCACAAGACTTTATAAACTGCTCCTGCAGAAGCCTCAGTAACTGCTTTCATAGAAGAATGACACACGAAGGCATGTACCTTCACTAAAGTACATGAAAGGCAGGTTAAGGAGCTGCCTCCTTCACAGGTATTAGTGAACTGCTGCTCTCTAGAAGTTTCTGTGCAGTTGGAAGCTCAGGCATGAGAAGCCAACTGCCCACACTTACCAATCAGTGTGAGCTCATTCCTCAAGCAGTCATTTTCTTGTCTGAGTTGAATTATTTCTTCCTGCTGCTTATTATTTTCCTTTATCTTTTCACATAGGTCATCTTTAAAAAAAAAAATTTCAGTGTTTTCCAGAATGAAAAAGAATCCTGCTGGCCTGCACTGAATTAGATGCCCAGTACAAATATTTACCTTTCAGCTTAGTTGTTTCAAGTATCAGTTCTTTCAGTCTCAGTTTAAGGCCTTGCTTTTCTTCATTGAGACTTAATTCCACCATCCTTGCTGCACGCAGTGCGTTTTCCAGTGTTCTGAATTTAGATGCAAACTCAGTAATGTGATCGGTTGTTTCAAGTATAACCTCATCCTGAAATATGAAGCAGAATGTATTCTTGATTATTGTTTTCATGTATGGATTTTGACAAAACAGTAGAACATCTTACTGCAGCAGTTATAGATACTTTACAGGTTTTCTTCTCAGCTCGAGGAAAAAACCCAAAAACTCAAAGCCAGGAAACAAGCTTGTTTATGAAAATAAACCAGTTTATTGTTTGTTGATCACTTTTCTCAAACTAGCCTAAGAATTAAGCAGTGAGATCAACAGTGACTGCACCATTGCAGCACAGTCACCAGCAACAGCACTGCAGTTTGACCATGTTTACTGCTGATGAGATGACAGATGTTACCTTCAGCTTAAGCACAGTAAGAAGCTCCTGCTCTCTCGCCTGCAGCTGGCCTGTTTTAGCAGACAATTCCAAAACTGAGTGGTGGAGACTTCGATTTTTCTCCTAGTGAGCAGATATAAAGAGTGTCAGCTCCTACTGCAGTAACTCAAAGTTAGTGTTTTTCCAGTAAACGTTTGCACAACTTTACTTAAACATCATGAATGGCAAGCTGGGATTCTGAGCAAGCTGTGAGGATCTGGAGAAAAGAGAACTGGAGTAAAAATTTTTCCTAAACTTGCTTCCATTCAAGGGTCTTAATGTCCTGCATTTCTTAAGTCAAGCCAATTAGACAGATGAAAACACAGAATACTGCTTTACTGTATTGCATACAGTGAGAAAAATTACCCCAAAAAACATATTACCAAATCACTTTTTAAAAAGATCTAGAACTCTTGAATAGAAATTACTTTCATACCCTTAAATTGTTTTCAGGATGTTGCAATTCATCCTATAATTGAAGCTGTAAATAAAACTTTCTGGAACTTCCCAACCAAGTACCAGTACTGGGGGCCAGCACTGCCTTTTGGTATCTCAGTGTCTGACATTTTGGAGGCAAGTTGGTTCTAAACAGTGCTCCTAAACAAACAGCAAACTCCAAATCCTAAGTTAAGAATGATTTTTTGTCCCTTTTTTCCCCCCAAATCAGGCCTATACCTTAACCCAATGTTGCTGTACTAAAAGACAACTGCAACACATGAGCCTTAATGCAAAGTATTTATTCACTAGTGAGAGGCAAAAATGCCACTGGCATCCCGTACCTGCATGGACCACAAAATCAGACCATCACTCAACTCCTACCTCCAGGGCCTGACAGTGAACAGTGGCATCTGTTACTTTCTGAGACAGCTCTTTAAACTTCTGTTGTGTATATTCAAGCGTTGTCCTACTGTCATTCTGCTGAGATTCAGAGAACTTTAACCTTTGGGTGAGCGATTTTATAATGTCGCTTCTCTTGTTCAGCTCATCTGAAAAGGAGAGAGACAAGGATACCTGTGAGAAAACAGCTCAGATATTGTCATGCAATTTTTTAAATCTCAGAAATAACCCAGTGCTTTAAAATCATGCGATTCCGAAATGGAAATACTCTGAAGCAGGGTTCCTTAGGCACCCAGATCAGATGGAATACGAACTCTGTGGCACCTCTGTGCTACAGCTGTGAAACAAGCCTGTCTAGAGCTGCCAGGTGAAGAGCCCTGTGGCTTGTAGATAATGTCAGAGCTGCGTGGTAGAACCTCAGGGCACAGGGCTCTGCAGTACACCAGCAGGTTTGCAAATTGTTCTCTTCCCCCACATTTATTTAATTAGATTTTTTTTTTAAAGAGTCCACAGAAGCAACTCATACTCAAATAAGAAAGAGCTATCTGATTATCATACCCCCTTCAAGATCACATCACTTGAGTACCATCATAGAAGTTGTCATCTCAGAAAGACTATGATCAAATTTAAGGCTGAAGGGTAGGAGATTTTTCTTTATTATGATGCAAAACTGTTATCAACAGGTTAAAGCACCTGAAAAACACTTGAGAGACCATGGCCTTACTCTATACACGCAACACTTACTCTCTAATATGTTGCATCGCTCTGCTAAAGTCAGTCTTTTTTGCCGATCATCTTCCCAGGCTAGAAGCTCTCTCTGATGCACTGCAACCATGTCATTGAGTTCCTTATCACGATCTTTCAGTTCTGCAATTAGAAGCTGGAGTTCTTGCCTGTGTTTCTGAACGGTGCTGTCCTCAAGGCTTTGACTAGGTTTCTAGAAAAGGTAACACACAGCACACATCTCAACATAAAGCGACAAATTCTCCAATAATAAACTCAAGGTTTTAATTTCAGCTAAAATACTTCAATAGAATCATAGAATGGTTAGAGTTGGAAGGGACCTTAAAGAGCATCAAGTTCCAACCCCCCTGCCATGGGCAGAGACACCTCCCACCAGAGCAGGTTGCTCCAAGCCCCATCCAGCCTGGCCTTAAACAGGGATGGGGCATCCACAGCTTCTCTGGGCAACCCGTTCCAGTGCCTCACCACCCTCACAGCAAAGAATTTCTTCCTAATATCCAATCTAAACTTCCACTCTTCCAATTTAAAACCATTACCCCTTGTCCTGTCACACCACTTCCTCACAGAGTCCCTCTCCAGCTCTCCTGTAGGCTCCCTTCAGATACTGGAAGGCTGCTATCAGGTCGGTTCCAAAAAGTTCCTCATGCTTGTGGTACCACCTGTGGTCCTAGTTAGTGGTAGGACTACTTGTCAAAAACAGAGCGCTCTGATTGTCAGCTGCACTTTCATTTTTTACCTGGGGTGAAGCAGAACACGGCACTGATGAATTCATAGGGGACCGCGGACCAGAGCGCTACCAGGCATTAGTGGATACCGGGAAATATTTATGGCTGTAACGTTCCGCATGGAGACTGCCTCTGATTTTACCACCACACGGCTACCCGCCGAGACTGCTGCTGACCTGGCAACCCTGCAGGGACGACAAACGCCAGCCGTTGAGAACCCACCGTGGCTGGGGCCTCCCACGGCCACCGAGGTCCCAGGATGGTCCTGAGGTGCCACCAGCTCGGGCGAGTGACTCCCAGGATGCCCGGTGCCCTCCCTCACATCGATGCCTCCACCATCCTCTCAGGGGCCCTCCCCTCACGGCGGGGCCTCCGCCCCCGGGGCCTCCCTCACGGCGGGGCCTTCCCCTTACGTCGGGGCCTCCACCCCCGCCTCAGGGACCTTCCCCCTCCCGCCTCAGGGGGCTATCCCCTCACCTTAGCGCCGCCGCCCCCGCCTCAGGTGCCTTCCCCTCCCCTGGGGGCAGCCACCCACCTCTCCAGGGCCCACGGCCCGCCGCCCCCCACCCGTTGCTCGGCGCCCCCCGCCAAACCCACCGGCGCCCTCGCCCTGACGTCACGGCGGCGCCCCGCCCCCGCCAGCCGTTGAGTGGCTTCCTCGGGCGGCCGTTGGGCAGAAGCTCCGCCCCCTCCGCAACTGTAGGGTTGAGGGTTCGAGACCCGCTCCCGCCCGAAGCCGCGGAGGGGCTGGGGCTGCTTGGAAAAACGTGAGAATTAATAACGTTGTTGATAGCAAACGAGAAAAGAACCAGACTGGATGTTACAGGATGGCGGAAACTTCCCTGCTCAGCTTTAAAACGGAACAATTACAGCAGGTACCCGATTAGATACGCCATTCTCAAGAAAAGCCATCAGCTTATGAACAACAATCACAGAAAAACAGAACTCCACCGCTAGAGGACCAGGGTGTACAACGCATCACCTCTTTGGATTTGACCTCATCTGGGTTTTACAAAGCCAGAAGGCCAGTTCCAGGCCTCTGCCGCCAGGGAGCACTTAAGTGTTATTAAAGGGACTGAAACCCAAAGGACCAAATCGACACCCAGGGTCGTTTTCAGGGGTACGGAGAGCAGCGCCGGCCCCCAGACACCAGCATGGCTTGTGGAAATAAACAGCCAGCCACTCTAAAGTTAATTACTACCACTCTTGAACTAGCAGCATGCTAAAAACACCAAGCCACTAAAATCACCTCACCTACAAGATCAGCAGGATTAGGAGTTTGTTCGGAATGACGAGAACAGGCAGAACGTTTCACACACGGTGCTCAGTGTTTCCACTTAATGGAATAAAATTGTCCAACCTACAACTAAGCCAACTGCCTGACTGCTTCAAGATGCATTTTCCCTTAATTGTTAGCAAACATTTAGAAGGTAAGGTTTTACTCAGGTAAAGGAGAGGCTTGAGTTCCTGTGCATTGGCCACGTGCCTCACTCACTCAGGGGCAGCAGACAGGAGAGCAAATGAAAAATAAGCTTTTAATGACTTATATTACTGTTTTCTTGTAAGAATGTTAGAAGAAAGCAGCTGTAAAGAAAACAGAAACTGTAGTCAGTGAGGAACAGTAATTTTATTTAAATCTACTTCATGCGTAAGCATGATAGAACCCCAATTTAACTTTGGCAAATATCACAACAAAAAAAACCAAGCAGCCTATACAGAACAGTGAAAATGCCAAGGATACAGGTTCTCCACAGTTTCACTGCAGAGCAAATGGATTCAGAAGCCCCACTTTGGCTACATCATTTATAACCATATAATTAAATAAAGGTAGTCTTTCACTATCACTTCTTGACTTCTCCGAGATCTTCAATGCTATCATCATCCACCTGGGGAACAAAAAAAAAAAAGGAAAGGTGAAAAGAGAGCATATTAAGGATATTTTCTTCTCACGTCTCAATATGCACCACTGTACATGAAATGAAGGATGGGAGAAGCACACAGCATCATCTGAGACTCCCTGCTGTCAATTCTAGGTGAGTGACACGTCTATAGAACAGAGCAGAGCCTCTGGGGCTCTGAACAAAGACCAGCCAACAGGGTTATTTCAGGAAGAACCATAGCCACAAAACACCAGGACAAGGGAGAGTCAAAGAAAGCGCGATGAAAGCACCACAACCAAACCTCTCAACTGCCAACATTTCAGGCCAACCCCAAATTAGCTCATCTCTTCTTCTGAAGCCCAAGTGTGTGCAGGTTTAGTTTTTGGTTGGTGGGATTTTGGTTTTTTTTCTTGGTTTGTTGTTGGTGCTGGTTTTGTGTGGTTTTTTGGTTTTGGTTTTTTTTTTTAACTTCTCAATATTTTAAGAGATTTTGAAAAATACGATGGCGATGTAAGAATACTTAGGCATTCACCCTTAGAAATTGGCCACAAAGAAGCCACAGGTATTTGACTTCCTCTGACATGCCTTCATCCACGGCACTACATGTTTAGGGAGTTAACATTTCTTGGACAATGGAAGCAACATTTGACTTCAAGTTCAATCACTCCTTAACCTTGTCATTCATAGGTGGGAACAATGACTGGTCTTTTATTGCTGCACAACAGTCTGTGCTGCCAAACATGAAACCATTTTTTCCCCCGAATCACTGGAAAGCTATTGTGGAAAACTAGAGTTCTGACAGAAAGGGTTTATTACCTCAGGCCATTTCTCCTGGATTACATCGATAATGTCATCTGTAAAATCCCCCTGAATGATGATTTCATCTTCTCCTGTTACTGAGGCACCGCAGGAAAATTTCTGAGCAAAAAACCTTTGTGCTTCCTTAAGATCGATTTCTGTTCATGGGAAAATGGACAGCTTAAGTACAGTCATTAAGTACAAGCATTTTCTCAAGTTTAAACCCAAAATCTTGTTTTAACTGTTGAAAAAACAGTGGTAGTTCACAGTTAAAGCCTTGCTACAATGTGCACTGGAAGCAAAAGTCTGTTGTTTACATACAAATCAAGTGACTCTATAAATCCAGCAAACTCTTCAAGGCAGAAATCACTGGATGTCCTCTACACATTCTGTTTAGGTAGGTCTATGCTACACGTGCTCACCAGAAAAGCACATGTAGAACTGATTAAAAAGCCCCTCCAGTTCTGAGTAGATTCTATAGTTTCTGAACGAGTTTTTCCATAGGAACTGCTTCAGTATGTTCCTTTCAGAAACATGTCCCAAGAACTTTTGAGACTGGCATCCAGCACAAAGATACGCATCCACTTCAGCTCAAGCGTATATTACTGATCCCTCAAGACTGACAACACTCTCATGCAGGAAGTATGTACCACTCTTGTTAATAAAATCAAGGTTAAAACATACCTTTTGAATAGAATTTGTGATCAATGTGTGAAGTAAGATGATGTTATAAGCACCAAGTGGCTGTTTGCAACTGAACCAAAGCTATGCATGACAGCATTGTTAGTGACCTTTGGTAATGATCTGACTGCAGTTAAAGCCTTACTTAATCAGTCTCAAGAATAGGTAAAATTAATTGTCAATAACATTGACACAGGTTTAATGGAAATAAGAAACTTTCTGAAAATAAACAGCTTTATAATTAAAGACAATAGACTACTCTGAAGTCTAAAAGGTGGTCTGCTGTAGGAAACCCTGCTTCAGAATAACCTATTTATTTGCAAACACCATGGAAATAAGGACTTTATTAATTTATCACTGAGGAAAGTCATGCTTTCCACATGCTAAAAACACCTTGGGACTTTCACCTCGCACAGACGAAGTGGATCACTCAGTGTAATACAATCAGAAGAAACATCATGAGGTTAAAGGCAAGAATATCTAAAACCAACAAAAAACACACAACAAAAGTCAACTCACCAAACGTTGCAAGGCCACACACTCTTGTGACGTATTTTTTCTTTGCTCTAGGAATTTTAGCTATTGTAACTTTCTGTGGTACAGTCTTCTTTTTCTGTTTTATCTGACCTCTTCCACCTTTAAAACAAAGTGTAATGTTACAAAATTAGTTAAATGACAACACACTTAATCAATGAAAAACGCATACAACGTCAGATTTCATCCCCATAAACAAAGAAATTGTTATCTTCCCATCACTGTTGGTAAAAAAAATAAATATGTATTTTGCACATTAAATGTCTCTTTTTTTATTATTTAAGAAATGTTGCATATCATCAAAGCTCAATGCTACAATAAATAACAATATAAATTACAATATTTTCATGTCAAAAGTGCATTAAAGTAAAACACAGCAGATCCCTGTTCCAGCTATCAAAAAAGGGATTTTCCTCCCTTTACTAATCGCTGCATTTGGTCTACATTTAACCCCTCTTTCAGCAACTGTTCTTTGGTTATAACCCTAGGAACAAAGCATTACTTTAATATCTTTAGGGTTTAATGTCCTTAGGGTTTGTGTCTGAAGCAAAGCAAGTTTCTCATGTCCACCTACTGAGGTCATGAAGAAGTGCCTCCTATGGCTGCTGGTAAACAGCAGATTAAGTTCTAGATACTGGTGGGCAACCCCAATATGAACCAATATAAATGAACTACAGGAGAGCCAGCAGAGGACACCATGCCTCTGAAACAGCAGGCAGCTACAGTTGCTGACTGCCAAACTTCCACATGATTTAACATCTTTCTTACTGTCTGTTTCTGGGCCAACCTGAGGGAATGCTTCACATATCAGGCATTTATTGGTCTGAGTAAAGCATGCAAAAGATACATTCCGCTCAATAGGATTCTTCAAGTCAGATTAAGATCTCGGTGAGCTTTGTATACAGTCATCAAGTTACTCCAGGGTAACCAGTTTCATGTTCTCAAGCTTTCTCAGCATGAAAACCTAAAGAATTTATGACAAGCAAACTCACCCCTTATGACTACTCTTTTTTCTAACGTGTGGCGCCTTCAATTCTACATTACAAGAAATTGATATCCTATAATCTAAGACAGTAAATTTCTGTCTTAAAATTTCTTCAGTGTCTTAGTAAGCTTTTTTACCTGCTTTTCCTCACCTTCTTTTTTATTGTCAATCTTATACCACCATATTTAAGACCACAACGTAAGCTTTTACAAAACTTTAAATTCTATGAGAAAATCCCTAAATATTTTAAACACTATTATTTTAGAACCAAAAACCCGACTGAAAACTAACTGTAGCACTAAATAAATACTGAAATAAAATGGCCCTAAGGAAAATGGGAAAAGCATCTAAGCTACAGAACTTAAGTTGTCACTACACAAAGGCTACTGACAAGGTAACCATAACTAGTTGCCAAGACACAAAAATAAAACATCTGCAGTGACATGCGACTTAAAATCTGAACCTTACTGGGCTATTAACCATAATTTCTGAAGGACTAACTACAGACACAACTGACACTCCACAGGCAAAGGCATATTAACAACCCCAGCACTCTGATTTCTGATGGAAAATATGTTAATTAATTAAAGAAAAAGAACTCCAATGACAGAAGATAAAAGGATCTTTAAATTGTTTCATATATTTTATATCCTTCCAAGCTGGCTTTTGAAAATGTTTTTCATTGTTATTGCTAGGAAGAGACATAGCTGTTAATGGGGACATAAGCAATGGTGTTAAAGGCATAAACCCAAATCTCATTATGTGAATACGGAAGAGGGGTAGAAGGATAAAAAGGCAAAAGCAGCGTCATAAAGCATTAATAGAGGAAAGCAGTCTCTCTTCTGCTCTGCAGACAACCTAGAAACTGCTTGGTTGTTTGGTTGGTAGGTTAAACAGGGCAGAAACAAGTATTCCAGGAGGCACACCAGGTGATTTTAGGTTGAGAAGAATTACTCCCTGAATAAGTGCAACAGCAATGACACGAAAAACGAGATGCACAATGCAGGTCACCTTTCACTTGCTACTCCTACTATCCAATTCTTCCATCAGCATATATCACCACAATAACTCTGCTACCACTGGAAGACAGACATTTGGTATCTTCATGCAGACAAAGCATAGCTAGTGACCAAAATGCAAGAAATCTGTGCCATAGTTCAGACTGGCAAGTGAGGAAAGGATGTCCCAAACTGTGTACAAAGGAGTACCGCAATCAACTATTTAGACCTTGCCTCTCTTTTGCTTCTTCTTCTCCTCTTCTTCTCCTGCATTTCCTTGGCCTTCTCCAACCCCAGGTTCCTGTTTAGGTGAATTTTCTTAAATACATCAGAAAGGAGTGGGGAGAAAAAAAAAGAGAATAAAATTAGTGGTCAGACAACCACAGCCTGACAGGAACAGGAAGTAAAGTACAGTGACATTTTGCTAAATCCATAAACTCTTTACATCAGTCAAGAGGCTGCCGCACCTAAGTGTGTTACATCTTCACTGCAGTACTCAGGCAAATTAGATTTCAGAAGAGCTTTAGCAATTTCAATACAGTCTCTTCATATAATTTCTACAGAAATTAACCATAGTGTTGAGTTGCATTTGGAATTTCAACATAAACAAGTTCCCTGTTATTAGCAACCTTTCCTTCAGCCATCCACAGCAGACTGTACAGACATAAAATCCAATGAGGGAAACAAGTGCATGGATGACTGGTTACAGCAGGAACCTTAAAAACACTCAAACATTATTACTGATACCACATATTGTTTATTCAGTGTTTTCTGACATTATCAAACGTATTTTTACAGAATTCAGAAGCATGACAGACTCCTAAGAATATTATTAACTTTCACACTCAATAAAGCAGGAAAAGGTAATAGATGAGAACTGGACAAGCTCAAAGATGGGCACATATCAGTTAGAAAACAGAAAAGATTCTTACCTACTGTGAGTTTTGCAAACTCATCTGGAAAATTCTTTTCTAACCATTGTCTGCATTTAGTCACATCAGGCATGTACTCGCAGTACTAGAGAGGAAAGGTGGTATGAATGTTATGAGCAGAGCAACTACAAAACACGTCACAAACAAACACACCAAAATATATTTACAATTCAGCTCAGCCATTTCTCCTTAAAAAGACTGAATAAAAATACTACACTAGAGCATAAGAAACCTCATGTCATCCTAAAGATGACAGTGGCAGAAGCACAGAATTTCCACAATTAAGAAAAGTCAGAAAAGACCAAAAAGAATCATCATAGTCAGGAATCCTAAGACAGAAAGAAGAAACTCAGACAACAAAAAAATTAACTCACCTCTGTTGGCAACGAACAGACTGCAGAAAGAAGGGAGGGGTGGGGGGAAAAAAAAAAAGAATAGATTACAAAAAGAATTTCTCCACTTACATCCTTAGTGTTAAATTCAAAATGGTATTTTACAGTTAGAGATGACTTCTTATGCCATAATTTCTGGTTATAACCACACATTGACTCAAAAAAAATTACTTTGTTGATAGCAATCCCCATTTTAATTTTTCTCTTATTAGTCATTTGCTTGCACGCTGTGCATTAGGATGAAGCTATCACAGCAAGAGCAGTCAATCAACAAAGAACGGGAAGGAGATGCCTACAGCTTTGGGGAAAGTTACAGAAAGAAATACCAGTTCTACCTGAGACAAAAAGATATACCTAATAAATTCCAAGTTTTAGTTACTTTCCTTTTTCCAAGGGCTGCCAATGTCCAGAAGAGGGGTTCAGTCCCCCAACAAGCCCAAACCAATCGTGCAGTCTTTCACACACAACAGGGATTATTTCCTAATCCCCTGCAACTACATTCAAGCCCAAAGCAAAATAACATACCTATCTAAAAAACATACCTGTCAAGACTATTGACTTCCCTTTAAATTTCATCCACATAACTACAAATATAATGAGCAAAGAATAATTCTAAACATAGTGCAATAATTACTTTTATGAATTCTAACTTTATTTCTTACTGTAATGCTAATGCTCAGAGGCCTTTTCTGTGTTAAAGGTTTTACTGGCTTTCTACAGGAAGAGATCTCTGCTCAAAAATTCACACTCTGAGCACCACTTCCACTTCTTTTACACACAAAAAGCTGTCAGTGCCTCCAGCTCACAGCGGTAAGACCCCTATGTTTCACCACAAATGCTTCAGATAAAATACACAACACAAGCTATTTCAGAAAGGCAATCAGAAAGGTCAAGCTGACCAAGAGAAAATCTCTGATCTCTCATTCTTTCTGCTAGGCTGCCCTCACATAACAGCACATTGTAAGAATCATGGACAACTGTCCCTTCAGCACTTGCCTCCGCAGTAGAGAACCCGAAGAGGATAGTCGGCATCTGACCTGGCACCGCTCCTTACGTCTCCTCTGCAGTCAGGGACCACAGGCTCAGCTACATCAGTGGCCATGTCACAAGCCTGGAGGTCACAGAATAAAAGAATCAGGACCTAAGTTCTGGGTTAAAGTTATTTGCATCTTTCTCAACTCAAGAAGAATCCCAGAGGAAAAAAGCAGGTATGATTTTAAGAAGAAAGATCAAGGAGGAAAAAACAAGAGTCAAGAAATAATGAAAAAAATACAGGGAAAGGACATAAGGGCAAAAAAAATAATATCTGAAGCACCACAAAACACAATGTAGAATAAAGATCTGTGAGAACACCGCATGGAATTCCAAAACATAACAGGTTAAGCAAAATGTTAAGTATCATGCTAAATCAGTGGCCTACTAGCAGTAGGTGGGGGGAGGCAGTGCCAGTGTATTAGCCAAGAAAAGGGTAAACTTAGATCAGGGTCTGAAGAGCTACAACCCCAAACACCACAAGCCAAGCGAGCCAAACTCCACCCACTAATATAATTAGAGACAGTTTACACGCATGGATTTTAAGACGAGGGGCTTAGAAAATATGAGTCAACAGGGAAGGTGTTTGCGATGCATAAGAAGTCCCTCAGGACCATGGGAGCTGGCAGGATATCTGTGTGGAAGCCTCAGAGCCAGGATGCTGCACAGGCTGCGCCTGGGCTGTAAAGAGAGCGGAGGGAAAATGCCACCGCCAGAGACGGCGGGGTTGGAGGTAGGAGGGACGGCAGGGAAAGGCTGTAGAGGGTCAGAGTAAAGGGAAGGATACTGGAGCATCCATGGCTCCCAAGTAGGGGAGGGATGGCGCTGAGTAACGAGGGGTAAAAGTAAGAGCAGGTCGAGGGGGAGGAGAAAGGTGCTGAGGTACCAGAGGCGATGGGGATCCCCGACAAGGTGGGATGGGGGGACAGAGTTGACGGGAAGGAGGGCGCCGGCTGCCTGAGGGGGCAAGAAGCTGAGGTACAACAGGCGGGGGAGGTCAGATCCGCGGTAAGGGAGCAAGGGGAGGGTGCCGGAGCCGGGGGGGAGGGATGCCGGTGGNGAGGCAGGGATGGGACGGGACGGCGGGGGAGCCCAGGGGCGGCGGCAGCGCGGCGTTACCCGGGAGGCCCCTCAGGCCGCGGTTCTCCTTCTCCTCCTCCCCGGGCGGCGGTTCCCCTCACACACCGCGCCGCACGTGCACCCCCCCAACCCACGCGCCGCCCTCTCGCGAGAGCCGCGCGCAACAGGGCGAGGCGACGCGCGCTCTTTGAGCCCGCCGGTTCCCCGTAGCGGGCAGNAGGACCTGAGGGTGTTGGTGGGCAGCTGGCAGAGTATGAGCCAGCAGTGTGCCCAGGTGGCCCAGAAGGCCACCAGCATCCTGGCCTGTCTGGGGAATGGTGTGGCCAGCAGGGCTCAGGCAGTGGTTGTCCCCCTGCCCTCAGCGCTGGTGAGGGCCCACATCAAATACTGTNTTGGGGTGGGGTGGGGTGTACCCTTCGTGTGTGGATCTGCCGGAGGGTCCACGGATGGGCCGGGGCAGGCTGATGCAGATGCCGGCGGTGTGAGGGCCAACAGGGCCGAGGCCGGGCCTGCACTTGGGTCACGACAACCCCATGGGCTCCACAGTGATTGAGGAAGAGTTGAAAAGGACTTGAGGGTGTTGGTGGGCAGCTGGCAGAGTATGAGCCAGCAGTGTGCCCAGGTGGCCCAGAAGGCCACCAGCATCCTGGCCTGTCTGGGGAATGGTGTGGCCAGCAGGGCTCAGGCAGTGGTTGTCCCCCTGCCCTCAGCGCTGGTGAGGGCCCACATCAAATACTGTGTTCAGTTTGGGGCCCATCACTATGGAAAAGATCCTTAAATGCTGGAGCTGGAGGGAAGGGCAACAAAGCTGGTGAGGGGTCGAGAACAAGTCTCATGGGGAGAGGCTGAGGGAGTTGGGGTTGTTCAGAAAAGGAGGAGAAAAGGAGGCTGAGGGGAGACCTCATTGCTCTCTACAACTGCCTGAAAGTCTCTTCTCCCAAGTGACAGGCAAAAGTAAAAAAAGAAGTGGCCTCAGGCTGCACCAGAGGGGGTTTAGGATAGATATTAGGCAACATTTCTTCATCAAAAGTGTTACCAAATATTGGAACAGGCTGCTCAGGGCAGTGGTGGCATTGCCATCCCTGGAGATATTTAAAAGATAGACAGACGTGATGCTGAGAGTTTTGGTTTAGTGGTGGGTTTTGTCAGTGTGAGGTTGGTGGTTGGATTCAATGATCTGAAAGGTTCGTTCAGACCATTCTGTGATTCTGTGGCAGTCCCTGACGGTGTGTGTGTCCCTTGCAGAGCACGTACTGTGCCACCATGGTGCAGCACTGCGAGGCGCTGGGCCGCTCGGTGCAGGTGGTGAACCTGGACCCAGCTGCAGAGCTCTTCAGCTACCCGGTGATGGCAGGTGAGCAGCAGGAGCAGCTGGCAGAGACCCTGGGGCACCACTGTCAGCACAGGGGCTGAAACCACCTGGTGTGTCTGTTGTTCCAGACATCCGTGAGTTAATCGAAGTGGATGACGTCATGGAAGATGAATCCTTAAGGTTTGGTCCCAATGGCGGCTTGGTGTTTTGCATGGAATACTTTGCCAATAACTTTAACTGGCTTGAGGAAAGCCTTGGGCATGTGGAGGATGACTATATATTGTTTGACTGCCCAGGTAAACAAATGTCTATGCTTTGGTATTGTTCTTTTATAAGCAATATAAAATTTGTGGTACTTTTGTTTTTATTGGTTGTAATTATTTACACATTATTTTCACATCATTAACAGTTGTTAGAGCCACTTTGAAATGTTTCAGAAGTGAGCTTGGTCCCCGGTGAATCTGGGTGACTACACTGACTTCTAATAGCATCATACAGTGTGGGAACACTATGGCAACTGCAAACTAACACTAATTGGAGGTCAAGGGAGGAAAAAAACCATTCTATTTCCTTTCCACTTCTCCCATATAAGTTCATCCAAATACAGTCAGAGTTGCCTGAAAAGAAAGATGCTTCTTTTATCAGCTTTTATTCATATTAAGTGCAATGCCCATATTAATATAACTGATAACTGTTCCTTTTAGCTTCACGTTTCTTCACGCTAACATCCTAAGTGTGCCCTAGGTCAGATTGAACTCTACACACATCTGCCAGTGATGAAACAGCTGGTGGAGCAGCTTCAGCAGTGGGAGTTTCGTGTCTGTGGAGTTTTCCTCGTGGACTCTCAGTTTATGGTGGAGTCTTTTAAGGTATCCATTTGAAATCTGTTGTAAAAAAGTTCATATGGTTAAAGAAAAAGAAATCCGAGCAGTTTAGGAAGGCAGGTTTGCTAAGCCCAGAGAAAAGAATGCTAAACAGGGGGATCCAATTGCTGTCTTCAGCTGCCTCAGGCTCAGGTTGCAGCAAGGAAAATTCCAGTTGGATGTAGTGAAGAAAATCCTGCACTACAAAAGCAGTCAGAATGGAAGAGGGGAGCACAGATTGTGTAGTGTTCATGGAGTTACTCAAAACTTGGCTGGGCAAAACCCCTGAACAACCTGATCTGACTTTGCAGCTGGCTCTGGTTTGAGCAGCTGTATAAACCAGATAACCTCAGAAAGTGCCTTCCAGTCTGAATTCTTCTGTGATTCTCTTGAGAGCTTTCTCAGATCTGGAGACTTTCCCCCTTGTACCAGTAAGAATCCTGAGATGGGTTTGAGTTTTGAAATGGCCATTTCAGTGACAGACCCAGATTTGAGTTTCTGGAAATAAGCTGGCAGGTGGGAACGTCTGCACCTCTCTTTCCCAACAGAGATAAGACTCCCCACTTGGCCTCAGGTCCACGTTTCGTTAGTTATCAGCTAGATTTGGTCTGTGCCAGAGTGTCCTGCATGTTTCTGTTATGTTTTTCTGTATTTAACTACATCATTTTTCATATTCTTTAAGTTTATCTCTGGAATTCTGGCAGCACTCAGCGCAATGATATCTTTAGAGATTCCGCAGATTAACATCATGACCAAAATGGATTTGCTCAGCAAGAAAGCCAAGAAGGAAATAGAAAAGTAAGTTCCAAAAAAAATTATGTACTCTGTAGTTTAATATCTTGAGGTAAACTTCACTTAAAATTCAGTCTTTTTCCCCCATTAAAACATACTCTTCTCAAATGGGAGAAGATGCATTTGTTTTATGTCAAATGTAGTAAATGTCTGGATAGGATGCTTATGATTTAGTGAGAGTCAAAAGGCCAGCTCCATGTTTATGCATATCTCTGTATTTTTTCTATAAATAATTATCTTGAATAACTTATGTCATTCTGAATGACATTGCAGGGTCCTGTATTTCAAAACCTAAACTGGAGGTGATGCTCTCAGGTTTCTGATACTGAACGTACCCAGTGTGTTACTTTTACATTTGTGCTAAAATTACAAAATTAAATATTATCCCTGTGGTCTTCCTCAAAACTTTGTTGAGTATACCAGTAGCAAAAAGAAAATAAAAACTGCTTCAGTTGCTTCTTCTAGCAATCGTAATCTGAGACACTGAACTATTTTTAAACTGTTTTTAAGTTCCCCTGATACGGAGTTTGTTCATTCAGATCCCAGAATGATAGATGGGTTTGGTAGCTACATAAAACCCAAGGATTCTTTTGATGTTAAACAATGATTTTGTTTCTCCCAGGTACTTAGATCCAGATATGTATTCTATGATTGAAGATTCTACAAATATATTGAAAAGCAAAATGTTTAAAAAATTGACTAAATCTATATGTGGATTGGTAGGTATATTGCTTTTTAACTGGTAACCTTAAATTTACTCTTCTACTTATAAACCATGCTGTGTGGTTGCTGACTTCATTGCTGTTATACTGTATGTACTCTAAGAATTCTCCTCTTCTTGCCCCAAAACTGTATGTTTACCTACCAGACTTAGTAACAAAGCCAGGATCTAAAAGATTCTCAGGCACTTGAGCATTTTACTTTTTCCCTATTTTAACTCAGTTTTTGAGGGTTTTTTCAGGTTAGCATAAGATTCTAGGTAGTAACATTTGGATTGTAGGCAGTACATTCTCTGTGAATCCTGTTCTATCAGCAATTTTGGAAAACAGCTTTTCTACTGTGTAAAACTAAGGACTGATGGCCTGTGTTCCGAGTGGGGAATTGCCATTGGTTTGCAGTGTGGCTTTAAATGGTATTTTAGCAGTCCAGACAAGAGATAAATGTGGCTTAAGGAGGTGGCTGAGGGTGCTGTGATTGAGAACTAACTCATTGCATTTTCTTACTTACACCCTTTGAATCTGTCCTCTAGATTGATGACTATGGTATGGTTCGATTTCTACCTTTTGATCGCTCTGATGAGGAAAGTATAAACATAGTTCTGCAGCACATAGACTTTACCATTCAGTATGGAGAAGATCTTGAATTTAAAGAACCAAAGGTAAGGTCCTTCTGGTGATAAGATGGAAAATGAAAAAGCATCCATAATGTGGGTTGTCATTAAATATGTTCTTTGCCTTGCTAATAGATTATTGTCTTAGTATGGTTCAAAATAAGCGATATAAATAGAAGACTGCTGTGTTAAATTCTGTTCCAAGCCCTGCCTAGTTTTATTATTCAGCTCATAAATCCTCAGGAAGAAGTTCAGTGCTTTAATTCCATTTTTTAAATCAGTTTTGGACTCGATTTTGACCTATACGATTTCAAAAGTTCTAGGAACAAATTGCTTTTCAGAAAGTTTTGCCACATGTTTCATGCAAATTGTTCCTGTTGTGGTTTCTAAAATAAAACATCACAGAACAGACAATGTACAACAGCCACTAGAGAAAAGTCAGGCTTTACTTTTTATTTTTGTGTTGGCAGGAATGTGAAGAAGATAAATCTGCTCTTGTGGATGAATACTTTCAAGATCATGTGGATGAGTGAAAAACGGACATTCAAAAATGGGAGGAAAATACATTGCTTGTGTAAAAAAGTGAAGATATCCACCACTACCCTAACATATTTGATGTTTTATCTGTAAGATAATGAATATTTATAGTGAAGAGTGAGCTATATGACTCCATAACTATTTTAATAAACATTTTTTATTCTTATGTGTGCGTGTGATAAAATACATAGGCTAGCATTAGTACATACAAAAGTTCCTAAAAGTTCCCCATATATAGATGTATCTCATTTAAGCATAGGAATGCTTGAAAAAAAAAAAATCTAACTATTTGCAGAAAAGGCAAAGCCAAATATAAGTATGTTGTAATAACTATTTATGTCTAGTACTGAGTAGTTAGTTTCATTATTAGATGAGAGAAAGAATTGTTGTAAAGGGTGAAACTTCATGAACTTCAAAGGGACCTCTGGTCTCTCACCTTTCTCGAAGAGCATGGGAAGCCTGTTTCAATGTTTGATAACCCTTTTGGTGGAGAAATTTTGCCTAATAACCATCCTGAACCTCTCCTGGTGCAACTTGAGGACATTTCCTCTTGTCTTATCATTTATTTTTCGGGAGAGACTGACCACCACCTCTTTACAACTTCTTTCAGGGGGTCATAGGGAGTGAGAAGGTCTCCCTTCAGCCTCCTTTTCTCAAGGCTGAACACCCCCAGCTCCTTCAGCCTCTCCTAAGACTTGTTCTGCAGACCCCTCACCACCTACGTTGCCCATCTCTGGACAATGCTCCACCACCTCAGTGTCTTTTGAATTAATGAATAAGGCTGAAATGTGGTTTGAAGGTTTGCTTGACATAACTAGGCCGCTCTTAGCATAAGTATGAGTTAACAAACATTGCCAGTTTTTGTTTTCTAACTTGGCTGACCACAAACAGGGGCCTACACCACTGCAGGGGTATGGTAAGTAGCAAGACAGCTGTTTCTAGATGTATGCATGGAGCAAATGCAGAGGCCAGAGCAATGTACATCTTGGAGAAGGAACTCTCTGAAGAGAAAGGCCCCTTCCCTGGAGATATTGGCCCTTTCCCTGGAGATATTCAAGGTGAGGCTCGATGAGATCCTGGCAAACCTGGTCTAGCTGGGGGTGTCCCTGCGACTGCGGGGAGGTTGGACCTTTGGAGGTCCCTTCCAGCCTGGACCATTCAATGATTCTATGATTCTATAAGAACAAGGGGGTTCCGAGATGGTGTTAGGGTATGGTAATGAATTCTCGGAAAATAATATGTTAACTAGTTCCCCAAAATAGCATGAATATATATGTATAACGTGCATATATGTTGTTAAACTAACTTTACCTGTCAGGAACATCTGGAGGAGCGATGCCCTGCGCATCCAGCGCTGCAATAAAGTCACCCCGAAGCTGCTTCAGAGTCACCCCGACTATTGAGCCCTGACTTCGTCTTTCGCGGCAACACTTTATTAGGGAATGGGGGCTCCCCAGTGCCGAGACCAGTGGGGGGATCACTGCCCCATCCCCGCTGGTCGCCCCGTTCCCGTTCCCGGCGGCCGCCGCTCCCCCGCTCCCCGCCCCGGCGGCCCCGCTCGCACCGCCTCTTCCTGCGGCGCCGGCGGAGGAGGAAGGGCGGCTGCCAGACCCTCGGCTCCCCTCCAGCCCGGCCCCGAACAACCCTCTCCTGCCCTTCGAGATGCCGGTGAGGGGTTTGGCACCCGGGGCTCGCCCGGATCCCGGTGGCGGAGGCGGGGGGAGAGAGCGGGAGGGCCGGGACCGAGGGACCGGGGAGGGGGCCGGGGGGGCTGCCAGCCCCGGCCGGGGAAAGGGGGCTCTGCCGGCTTCCTCCCCGCACCGTTGTGGGGGTGAAAAGGGGCTGTGTCTATGGGGAACCCTGCTAAGAGCAGGGAATTGCTGGTTATGGCTGCTGCAAGGCCAGCGCCCTCCTCCTCCTCTTCCTCTTCCTCTTCCTCCTGCCGTGCTGGGAGGGTGGCAGCCCCCCGGCTTTGCTCTGGTTTTGTTCACACTACCTTTCCTCCTGGTTGAAATAAACTGCTTTTTCTGCTAGGGGATGATTACCCCTTCGCATCACATCCCCCTGTGAAACCTGGGCTGGGAGGAAGCAAAGGCTTCCCGGTGGCCTGGCACGGCGGGGTGGGAATGTCTGGGAAGGTCTAAACCTAAACCCATCAGTTGTTCAATCAGCTTCCCAGGAAGAATCTTTCAAATGCAGAAAGATTTATTTTTAGATCAGTTTTGGAGTGTACTGAAAGATTTTTTACTAATTTTTTTTTTTTTTTTTTGAGTTGTGTGGGTATGTGGCTTTATTTATTATTATCTAATATTATTAGCTCGACATGAAAATGAAACATAATCTTTTTTTAATCACTGGTTAATTTTCCATGAGCTACGCAGCTCCCCAGGCTGAGGTGGGAGAGCGGGGCTGTTCCCTCGGCACTGTGCAGGATGGGGTTTGCCCGTCTCTGTCTCTCTCCCTCCTCTCCTCGGAGAGAGGGGTGGGGGACAGCATCTGTCACTTGTCTTGGTGGCCAAAAATTGCCCCAAAACCATCCATCCCAAAACACAACAGCAGTCCGGGGCTGAAGCGACCTGTGCAGACCAGCCTGTTTGATTTTACCCTGTCTCCCACCATAAGTGGTGCCAGTGATGACATGTTGATGGTCTTCACCAGAATGGTGCTGAGATCTGGGCCTAATTAGTAAGCAGCAATTGTTTGCACAAGGAGAGATTGCGGGAAGCATCACTAATGAACTCCTGTATGATGAAGACACATGATGGGACATGGAAATGTCTATTTCCAGTAGCATTAATGACCAGCCTTCCCCCCTGTCCATAGGCTTACCACTCAACCTTAATGGACTCCGACACCAAGCTAATTGGGAACATGGCGCTGTTACCCATCAGAAGCCAGTTCAAAGGCCCAGCGCCTCGGGAAAGTAAGTTTCTAACAATCCCTGAAAACTTGCCTGCGTACAACTTGTCACCATCCCAGGGTTTGTTTGCTCCAAGCCTGCCCTAGCAAGAGTGATGAGAAGGAGCCAAGGGCTGGAAATGGAATGCTTTGCAATTTATAGAGGAGGGAAAAAGTTTTCAAATACTTAAGTTGTGCAAATCAGAAAATAACTATGTACTGGCAACTAAGCACCATGCTGACTGAAATCAGTTGTTTGAGTAATTAAAGCCTGCAGTCACTATTCTCATGCTTCCTCCTGTGTCTCACTGCTCATCAGCAGGTTTTGGGGAGGATGTGGCAGTGCAAACCCTCTGCTCTCAGAGGAAGTGGAGGTTTTGCTACAGAGAACTTGTGCTTTGGGGTTGTATCTGAAGACACTCGGCTGCTCTGGAGGATGAGGAGTAGGACAGGCAGCATTTTAGGGTAGAGGGCTTCAGAAATAAAAATGAAGTTGCAGGTATCCCAACAGAGTCCACAGGCAGCTTGGGACAGATTCCCCTTCAGCCCACGAAGGAGCGCTTCCCAAAGATGGTGTCCCCCAGGAGTGTTGTGGTTTGGTGTGAGAAAGGAAATAGAAAGGAAGTCTTTCTGGATTTAAGCAATCTTGGATAGTAGCAGAAGCAGGTGAAAGTCACGAGTAAGCTTGCCGCTATGTTTTCTGCTCTCCATCTTTTGTTGAAGAGGATAATGAAATCTGTGTGATTGTGGTCTTACGCTTTCTCCAGAAATGTTTTTGTGTCCTCAGATGACTTTTATTAAAATTCTGGTGAACTACTTAACTGGTAGGAAGTGGGGAACTGCTGAATTGTTGCAGTTTATGAAGTGAGAAATCATGTAGGGAGGAGAAGAAGGGAGAGAAAGCTCCTGCTGAGAGCAGGAATCTTAAATATTATGGTCTGAGCTCACCAGTGTTTCACAGGACAAGGGGTGTTTTCTGTTGTGTAGTGCTGTCTTCTGCTTTTTGGAAATACCAAGGTTTTGCCTTTGCAATAATCCTTATTCATGTATTTCAGTGAATAAAAGTTATGGCCAAATGTAGTATAATGGCGCGCTGTTTAACTCTGTGTTTCTTTTTTGCTAGCTAAGGACACAGATATTATAGATGAAGCCATCTACTACTTCAAAGCTAATGTTTTCTTCAAAAATTATGAAATTAAGGTAATTTTTTGAGATGCTGTGCATATTGCATTTCTTTGGAGGGTTGGTGCTTTGAATATAAACTCAGTTTCAATGAAATAATTCTACCAGATAACAGAAACTCCCCTTCCTCACACTTAATTTTTATGGTTGGGTAAATTGCAAGTCCCTCTCCCATGGGGAAACTGAAGACCAAAACAGCTTGAACTCATTCCTGTTTCAAACTTTTTTCAGTTCTATAAAACATCCCTTGATCTCAGAGTGACTGGGCCCTGGGCTTGCTTTTGTTTTGCAGAACGAGGCTGACAGAACACTGATCTACGTAACCCTCTACATCTCTGAGTGCTTGAAAAAGCTGCAAAGGGTAAGAAAAGTGAACTTCTGTGCAGGAGGGAACCTGAATCCATTCTGGGGGTTGTATTCAGGAAGACGTTTGCTGATGTTCTCCTCCCAGTGGCACAAATAATCCTGTTCACCCCAGTCCCAGCTGTCAGAGCCACAGATACTTCAAGGCTGTGGATTTTTGATGAGTCTTGGGACTAACACTCCATCAGTTTTCGTTTATAACCGTTAATCCATTGTTTGCTTGCTTCTTCCAGTGTAACTCCAAAGGCCAGGGAGAGAAAGAAATGTACACACTAGGGATCACTAACTTCCCGATCCCCGGGGAGCCTGGCTTTCCACTTAATGCCATTTACGCCAAACCTACCAACAAACAAGAGGAAGGTAAGGCTGATCCAGGACCTCTGAGGGCTTCCTTGGGCTCATACTTTAATAGCTGCATTTTTGTGACTGCAAAATGACTGTTAAAACTGCATCTTCTAAATCTGTCTTCTGAGGGCAGCAGAAGCTGCATTTCCTGGCCTCGTGGGCCTAGTGACTCCCCTGGATCCATAGATCCAACAGAACAAATTAACAGGGGTCTGAGTCTGCCTTTTGCATCGACATAATCATTAGCTAAACCCTGTCATGGAGCCCAAGCCAAGTGCTGCTCTGGTACAACAGAAATCCCACAATAATGAGCAGGGTTAACTGAGAGAAGGAAATAGTTTGGACAATTCCTTTTACTGGTACAAAATCCCAAGTATGGATGTAAATAGAGCAAACCAACTCCGCTGGCCAACGAGTACCTGCAGATGTGACAGCTCATTTTCTGCTTTAAGCAGTACTATCTGATGATTCCTGGATAAATTCAGTTTGACTTGGTGCTGCCGCAGTTTACAGTGGTTTTTCCTGGGCTGTGTTTCAGAGGTGATGAGGGCCTACCTGCAGCAGCTGAGGCAAGAAACTGGTCTTCGCCTTTGTGAAAAAGTATTTGATCCTCAAAGCGACAAGCCTAGTAAGGTAAGAGTGCAGTGCGGTCAGCACAGGTTGAACAAGAGGCTTGGTGTGTTTTTTGAGAAATGTGCGGAGAGAAGTGAGGTGATAGGGTGAAGGGTCAGGTGTGGGTAACTTCAGCCCAACCTGCCTGGCTTTTACAAGGCTAGTGCAACAGCAGGCTGCAAGTTATCAATAAATTTAATCTGTAATGTGGTATGACAGCGACCGCCAGTGTGGGTTACTTGAAAAAGCAGGGCAGTGATGAGTGGTGTCTGGTTCATCTCTTAAAAGTGCTGCACATCTGCTCTTGGCTAGGTTTTCAAATGGAAATTCAGAAGCATGAGAGATGCTGTTTATCTTCCCAAGCAGTTGTGATTTGATAGCTTCTTTGAAGTAGGCCATTTTGCCTCATATCTGGATTTTAAAAAAATAGCTTATCAATGCATGAATTGCCTCATGCCTGTTCATATGTTTCATATGCAAATGTGACTGCATTTAATACTGAAATTATTTAGGCTGCTTTAGTTTCAAAGGTAGAGCTTTCTGGTGAATCACTTGTT
Source organism: Thinocorus orbignyianus (assembly GCA_013400375.1). Taxonomy (NCBI): domain Eukaryota; kingdom Metazoa; phylum Chordata; class Aves; order Ciconiiformes; family Thinocoridae; genus Thinocorus; species Thinocorus orbignyianus. Next base: position 148,313 of record VXBW01000279.1, on the reverse strand, counting down.
TATAATTATATTATCATAAACAGCAAATACAAAACAATAGAAAGAATAGAAAGTAGAATGTCCTGCTTTAATTCAGAGTCCTACATTATAAATTCATGGGGTCCATTCCTGTCCTCTTGTTTGCCTAAATTCCAGTAGAAACCAGTGTGGATAACTGTATGTGCAAAACTGGAGCCTTAACATTTGTTGTTTGTCAGAGGTTGAATACTCTGAAGTCACTATTTTGCTTATCTCATGGAAACTGCTTTTGCATGTTTTCTGACTTTGTGCTTCCTTCTGCAGTGGTGGCTCTGCTTCGTGAAGAGACAGTTCATGAACAAGAGTCTGTCAGGTCCTGGGCAGTGAAGAAGCAAAGCAGCAACAACATTAAATGTTTCCACAGCAAGGTGTATAAAGTATTTTGCCTTTGTTTTGGCTACATTTTGTACCAAGGAAGAATTAAATGCTTATGAAGAAAAAAAAAAGGAAAAAGAAAACAAAACCATAAACTTAATCCAGTCAATAAGGGATAAGGGAGGGAGAGCAAAAGGGTAATTTGAGTAGGGTAAGCAAGTATTATTAAGCTGGTGCTTAATAAGTGATTTCTAACACGCTGTTTCAGATGCAAGCTGCTTTATTATCAGTGGCTACAGCTAGCATTTAAAACAGGGCTTGTATTTAAAGAAAAGCAATGGGCGTGCCTCTGGGGCGGGGGGAGCTGTGTAATTGCTCTACTGGCTAGAGTCTCCGTATCGAATGTCCACAGAAAATGTACCTCTCACGCTGTGTTGTCCAGTGCAGTGATTTTTACCTTGTTTTCAATAAATTTAGCTTGTAATTAATGTGGTAACTCATTTACATCTTGTGGATAGCCTGTAAAGAAATCAGAGTTTGGGGTGTTTTTTTTGGTGAGAAGATTATCATTATTGTGTAATGATAATCAACAGGAAATGAATCATTCCCACTGAAAACAGGGAGCTGATGCAGGTGCTGTCATTTGTGGCAATGTACCTGGTTATTTAGCAGGTCTGCTTTGCTGCAGAGCAGGGAGCCATCCTACTAAAGTGCCTTCAAAGGGTAATGCATGCAGGTAACACAGCTTAGCCTGAGGCTGCCTTTGCCACGGTGGATTCAGTCCAACACAACCATCACACGATACTGGCAAAAACTGTGTTTTATCAGCACGGTGGCTTCTTGAAGAACAGCAGATCCAAGTTCAGTTTATTCTGAGTTGTCTCCTTCCTTCACAGCAATATTGTTTCACTCTTGCTGTACAGCACCAACACGCTTTTTGTGTTACCTGATCTGAGTCTGGTGTCAATCAGGCTGAAGGGAGCCTACAGGAGAGCTGGAGAGCGATTCTTTGTCAGGAAGTGTAGTGATAGGACAAGGGGTGATGGTTTTAAATTGGAAGAGGGGAGATTTAGATTAGATATTAGGAAGAAATTCTTTCCTGTGAGGGCGGTGAGGCACTGGAAGGGGTTTCCCAGAGAAGCTGTGGCTGCCCCATCCCTGGAGGGGTTCAAGGCCAGGCTGGAGCAACCTGCTCTGGTGGGAGGTGTCTCTGCGCAGGGCAGGGGGGGTGGAACTGGATGATATATAAGGTCCCTTCCAACTCTAACCATTCTATGATTCTATGATAGCTTGTGTTCTTTTTGTAATAAAGGGGAAAGTACTGGTTCTGCTCTCTTTTCAGTCTATGCCTTGTAAAGGGTAGCCCTAGTGGGTCGTTTCCTCTGACTGTGGCCCAGAAGAAAGCTAGGTTTTGAAGTCTTTCCCCTCAGTTTCCCACTTTTGTAGGCAGGAACTTCGTTGTCTCCACTACCTCCACCACATTTAGCTGCCGCAATCAGCGTATAATAAAATCTCAGGAGAAAAAAGGCAAGACTCAAGATCTGTGCGGACACAAAGCGTACGTCTCTTCTATAAAATGACCAGACCAGACCCTTCCACTCCTATAAAAGCCAACCGCCGCCCTGAGGTGACCAACCCCCTCAGCAGCGCCCGCCACTGCGCAGGCGCGGGGGCTGCCGGGGGCCTGGAGCGGCGCGCACCACCCGGGGTCGCCCTTCCGCACGCCTGCCCGCCTGAGCATCCTCCATGGAGGCAGCGCCGAGGCCGCCTGCAAGCGGCGGCGGCTTGCGAGGACCCCTGGGTGGCGCCATTTTGGAGTGCCGGCGGGGGGGGGCGGGGGGCTTGTCTAGCCCTTCCCCCCT
>VXBW01000279.1:78239-146099 GCA_013400375.1 Thinocorus orbignyianus | reverse complement strand
GTCCTGCGCCCTCCCGCCGCCGGTATGAGCGTGGTGGAGCACGTCCGGGAGATGGCGGCCGCCGGACTGCACTCCAACGTGCGGCTCCTCAGCGGGCTTCTCCTGACGATGAGCGGCAATAACCCGTGAGTGGCCCTGCCGCGGGAGGGCGCGGCGGGCTGGCAGGGCGGGGGGCGCTGAGGGGGAGAGGAGCCGGGGGGAGCTCGCAGGTCGGCGAGGGTGGAATTATGAGCAAGGGAAGGAGGTATATTCGCTTTTCCAGCTCTCACTCCTGCCAGGCTCCTGTCCCCAGCTCTGGGCTTCACCGTGAGCAGCGAAGCCGGGACCCTTTGGGGTAACCCGTTACAAGAGCGTCCTGGCAGCCACGGAGGGATTTTCTCTTTCCAAGGGTTCCCTGTGTAGGTCATGGCTCTTCCCCCGACTCAAGTGGTTCCCTTTATTTTTTAGGATTTTCCTCTAAGGTATCATTTGAAGGCCAAGCTGGATGGGGTTTTGAGCCACCTGTTCTGGTGGGAGGTGTCCCTGCCCATGGCAGGGGGGTTGGAACTCAGTGATCTTTGAGGTCACTTCCAACTCTGACCATTCTATGTTTCTATTTTACATTTTAGATTAGCTTTGAGGCACTAATTAAAGCCGGAATTCCATTCTGAAACCCTAACTCCTCAACACTTCTGGAGGTTGTAAAACGTAGTAACATGTTGATTAGGACCAGGATAGCTGTACGAGGAGCTGAGTTTCCCTGGAAGCTTGAGTCCATTCAAAAAAAAAAAGGTGCTTTTTTGGGGATGTTGACAACATGTGGATTGTTAGAAGAAGGATTGGGCTGCTCCGTTACGAAAACAGTGGCCAAGATGTTGGTGAGGTGTCAGGAGTGGCTGTTACGTTTGTTTGTATCCAGATAAAAGAAATTGGCAAGCTAATTTGTGAGGAGATAGTACCTGTTACTCAAGGGCCCTTCCAATGCAGTAAAGAGGCAACAACAGTTGGAAGTTGAAGCCAGATAAACCAGAGCTCCAAGTGCTTTGGATCTGTAAGGGTCTGCAGTTAGTTTATCTCAGCCTTTCTGTTTGCATTTCTTCTAGGGAACTGTTTTCACCATCTCAGAAATACCAGCTCCTTGTATATCACGCAGACTCTCTCTTCCATGATAAAGAGTATAGAAATGCTGTGAGTAAGTACACGATGGCCTTGCAGCAGAAAAAAGCACTAAGTAAAACTTCTAAAGTAAGACCTTCTACTGGGAATGCTGCTTCAACTCCCCAAAGCCAGGTATTTAAAAATTGACTGATGCACTGTGTAAAATAATCATGTTCCTCCTTTCAGTTAACGTTGCTGATTCAATGTTATAGCATTAGATTGTGGATTTATCATGTCAAATAACCCCAACATATAAGGCTACTTCATTTTGAAAATTCTGGTGTGATGTTTTCTAATGCAAAACTTAGAACATGAGAATTTTTTGTATGTGTATCTCATGCTTTTTTTTCAACATAGTGCAAGCATTTAATGAGAAAACCTTTTTAGAATTTTCTGCATGACTAAAAAGCTAAATCATTAAAAGCGTTGTACTTAAAAGTTTGGTTTTTATTTCAGTGTTTACCGTCTGAAATTGAAGTGAAATATAAAATGGCTGAATGTTATACAATGCTGAAGCAAGATAAAGATGCCATTGCTATTCTTGATGGGATTCCTTCCAGGCAGAGGACCCCAAAGGTCAGTTCTGGCAGACTTTTGTCACTTTTATATCTGGAATCTGTTGGCCAGTGTGTGGTCAAAAAGACTGTAACCTGTAGGTGTACTGGCATTGTGTCTCAGTATTTACTTTTGTATGAGCTAAATGTTGTTTGGAAACACTTCCTAATGTTTAAATTAACTTCATTTATTTGGCCTCTTTTCTTTAATAGCAGTCAAATTTTATGTTTTCTCTGTTAGAAGGAATTCCAAAAAAGTGGGAAGAGTTAAACGTTTGTGTGCATCTTTATTAATTTGTGTGAATTACCTGGTTAACTCTTCTGTATTGCACACAGAAGGTACAGAATTCTGCTTGAATACAAGGATGAAGAAGCACTATTTTTTTAGTTCTAAAAGTTTATAAAGTACTTGTATATCTATATGTAAGGCTTGGAGTCTGTGTCATCAGTTTGGTAGTTCTTTTTTGTGTGTTCTCATGAATACTTTTCACAAAGCAAAGAAGAATGTGGCTGCTCTGAACAAAAGCATCTACCAGGAGTAAAATATATACAATTGCAAACAGCTGAGTTACTGTAAGGTAGTAAACAATTGCCAGACATCTCACTGAATAATTTTCTGCAGTTCTGAGTCAAAAATGTAAATATGAGAGCCAAAACAATTGTTTAAATGAACGTACTTTGCCTGGCTATAACCGCAAAGTGGAGTCCTAGTCTCTGTGGAAGAGCTGTGTGTCACTGGACAGGAAAGGCACGATGTCACCTGCTAGAGCTGCAGGGGGGGAACTTGTAGCCCCATTGTCTCACAAGTCTGGCTGTTCTGTGCTGTTTTCACTCTTAGCCAGTCAACGTAACTTGCTAAATTGTGATTGCTCAAATTGAACAAGTATTTTAATACATTCTTGAACCCAGGATGTGTAAGGAATGACACTTGATGTCTTACTGTATAGTTTGAGCAACGTAAGATCCTCGAAAGTCTGAAGACTTTGGCAAGTAGAAGCGATGCCAGTGCTCCATCTTTTAAAGTCTTTTCATTCCTTTTAATAACAGTTTAGATAATGTTAAATATTTAGATCCTGTAGTGGTCTGCCATACCAAATATGTTGAGTCTTTGCTTGCTGGCTCTGTTATGTCGTAAGGGCTTAAAAGGTTAACACATTGGGTCAGCCAGCTATGTTTCATGTTAAGAATATTCTCGTTAACAACGTATGTGATGGACTCCAGCACCATCAAAGTGTTGTGTTTAAAGACCAACTTGCAGAACAGAAAAACAAGAAAATGTTGAGAAAAGCGAACTTTTTACCTATACACAATAGTACAATAAAGTATTGTAGCAGAAACCAGCTGCTTGTGTAGAACTCAAATATCTCTTCTTTCATCAATCGTGGCTTCTTTTAGAAGCTAAATGGAAACTTCCTAAGCTGATTCTCTCAAAGACTTCCGTTGATGTAGAGAAATCAACTCAAAGGCACCTTGTGTAAAGGATGTATATAGGTCCTTCTTGGTATCATGTATATAAATGTGTAAACACTTGTCCATCTTTTGACATTGTATACACAAAACACTGGGACATCAAGATGCACTGTGCGAATACAAAAGAACGTAAGACTCAGAAAGAGGAAACAAATTTGCTTTTATAGTCTATGGAAGATTACAGTGATCTCAGAAGAAGGGCAGGTAATTTTATCTCCTGCCCAGAACAGGAGGGAGGGAGACAGCTGTGCTTGGTAACGGAGTTGTGACCTTTCTTAGTGAGGCTTTCTCCTTTCTCATACTTGACTCTACCGACGTTTCTGTTGCTTGTAGATCAATATGATGTTGGCAAATCTATACAAGAAAGCAGGTCAAGAACGTTCATCTGTTACGAGCTACAAAGAAGTGCTGAGACAGTGCCCTTTAGCACTTGATGCCATACTGGGTAGGTGTCTGCACACTCTGACTATTTCAGTATTAAACCATTTTATAATTTGAATTATGCTTGGCACTAGGTAACTCTTACATTTGCATGTAATATGTAATGCCTACATTATGCAAATGATAAGAGGCATTGTAACCAGCTGCTTGTTTATGCTTGTCAAGGGATGGAGTTTCTGGTCTTCAGACAATTAATTTGTATGAAAATCAGTTTCTGGTGGCTGAAGTTGATGTATGTACCGTCCTGAACAGGTTTGCTCTCGCTGTCAGTGAAAGGTGCAGAGGTGGCCTCTATGACCATCAACGTCATCCAGAGCATCCCTAACTTGGACTGGCTTTCGGTGTGGATCAAGGCCTATGCCTTTGTGCATACTGGAGACAACACAAGAGCAATAAACACCATTTGGTGAGAGTTCAAAGAGCATGATGTGATATATTTATATATAATTACATTAAAAATGGCATTATATAAATAAAACAATGGGGATTTTTTCTTCTCTTACAGCTCTTTAGAGAAAAAGTCATTGCTGAGGGACAATGTAGACTTACTGGGGAGTTTAGCAGACCTGTATTTCAGAGCTGGAGATAATAAAAACTCTATTCTAAAATTTGAACAAGCACAGATGTTGGATCCTTACCTAATAAAAGGTGAGTAAATCGTAAAGGAAAGTTTACCTGGTGTGATGATCTGATGAATAACATTAGAGTTGTGGCTTCATGTAATCAAGCGTGCAGTGGAGTATCATGCACTGTTGTACTTCTGAGTCAGAATTTATGTTCAGAAGCTGTGTATCTGGAGCAGTTACAGGTAGTTGAACAGTTTAAAATAGGTGTTTGGGGTTTTGTTTTTATTTTTTTCTTGTTGTGAATGAACTTTCCATTTCTTGATGGTTGAGCTTCAAACGTTTCACTTCAGGAATGGATGTGTATGGTTATTTATTGGCACGTGAAGGCCGACTAGAGGATGTGGAGAACTTGGGCTGCCGACTCTTCAATATTTCTGATCAACATGCAGAGCCCTGGGTGGTATCTGGGTGAGTTGTTTCCTTTCTTACCTCAACTCTTGATTTACTTCATGTGGTATGTTACAGTTGATTCAGTGGATTCAGCTGGTTTTAGTTCAGAAGGTGCTTTTCTAGCCTGTCTATTCTGTTCTTGGGGTAACGTAAATTTGCTATCCATAAATGTCTAGTTTGGTTATTTTCTGTATGTTTAAAGCTGTTTGTGTTACCACACCTGAGCATTAGTAATGATATATTGAATAGCTGTTGCAATTAATATTCATACTGCTATTTATTTATTTTTTAAACTCCTGAAGAGAGAGTTTTTTCCTGAATATATGTTCTTAACTCCAAATAAGAGAAGTTCAACGGCTACCTGTAATTTTTTTTTCTTCTTTCTGCTTTTAAACCTCTGTGAATGTGCAGTACGTGTTTACAATCCATCTTGTCTTTCCATAGGTGTCATAGTTTCTACAGTAAACGATACTCTCGTGCCTTATATTTAGGAGCCAAAGCAATCCAGCTTAACAGTAACAGTGTTCAAGCTCTCCTGCTGAAAGGAGCTGCTCTGAGGAATATGGGTCGAGTGCAGGAAGCAATTATACATTTCCGTGAAGCGATACGTCTCGCTCCCTGCAGGCTGGATTGCTATGAAGGTGAGTGAAGTTTCTGTGTAGACCTGTGTGCCATTTTAATATTTGCAAGTTCCTTCAATATCTTTTGAAAACTGTTGGTTATAAGGTTGCTTTCTCAATTTGCCATTTGTATGTATTTGCTGATTGGAGTGTCATAGAATCATAGAATGGTTAGAGTTGGAAGGGNGCCCTGCGCTGGACCTGTTCCAACAGTTCAGTGTCCTTCCTATGTTGAGGACCCCAGAACTGAACACAGTACTCCAGGTGGGGTCTCACAAGCGCAGAGCAGAGGGGGAGAATCACCTCCCGTGACCTGCTGCTCACACTTCTTTTGATGCAACCCAGGATACGGTTGGCTTTCTGGGCTGCCAGTGCACACTGCCGGCTCATGTTGAGCTTCTCATCCATGTGCACTCCCATGGAGTCAGGTGTTTGGAGTCAGAGTGCTGCAAAGCACACAGGATTGAGGAGGTGCAAGGGTAGTGCTGACTCAAAAACTGAAATGTTTTCCTTTTTATATCCTCAGGTCTCATCGAATGTTACCTGGCATCCAGCAGTATCCGTGAAGCCATGGTTATGGCAAATAATGTGTACAAAACTCTGGGAGCAAACGCACAGACACTCACTCTGTTGGCAACCGTCTGTCTCGAAGATCCAGTCACACAGGAAAAAGCCAAAACGTTACTGGACAAAGCGCTGACGCAAAGACCTGATTACATTAAAGCTGTGGTGAAGAAAGCAGAACTTCTTAGTAAGTTCCTTTTTATTTTTTCTCGTGTCAACTTATTTAAAGTGTACTGGTTACATGGAAGAGTGTCCTGCAGCCTGGTCAGTGTGAAGAAGGGAACAGTTGATGTTACAGCTGAGGCATTTATCAGTTCTATCCTGAAGGAAAATCACAGGAATGAATTGCATTTAGCAACTGATGTTACACCAACACTTAAAACAATTGCAAACAAAATGTTTTGACTTCAAAGTGTATGAAATCCTGAGTGTAGCAGTTACTGCAATACAAGGCCATTGCTTAGAGTTAATCTTGAGAAAAGTATATCCCCGCTGTCCCCCGTTCTGACAGCTCTGAAGAACACACCAGTCTTGTGTTACGGTGGCTCTTTGTGTGCGCTCTGACTTCTTATAGATTTATCTAAACTATTAATTAAAACTGTAGTTTTGCATGCAAACAGGTAGAGAACAGAAATATGAAGATGGAATTGCTTTGCTGAGGAACGCGCTGGCTAATCAGAGTGACTGCGTCCTGCACCGAATACTGGGAGACTTCCTTGTAGCTGTCAACGAGTATCAGGAAGCCATGGACCAGTACAGTATTGCTCTGAGGTAAAGCAGAGACTCTGAGATTGCAGTGTACTTATAAGAACCAATAATCACCTTGACTAAGTAAATAAATGAGCCACTAATTGATTGGGATGAGCCTCAGGGGGAGCTTTATGTTACTGTCCCCTAAAACAGACAGAAATGTCATCCTGTTAATGAATTGGTGGCTCATAAGGCTTTGAATGGAGAAGTGCAAAATTTAGGGACTGCATTAATGCAGAGCATGTCACTAAGTGTGCAATTCCATGACTAATGACAGGATCACGGGAGGTGGTTCTCCACNTAATGGATTTAAATTGGAAGAGGGGAGATTTAGATGAGTATTAGGAAGAAGTTCTTTGCTGTGAGGGTGGTGAGGCACTGGAACAGGTTGCCCAGGGAAGCTGTGGATGCCCCATCCCTGGAGGGGTTCAAGGCCAGGCTGGATGGGGCTTGGAGCAACCTGCTCTAGGGAGAGGTGTCCCTGCCCATGGCAAGGGGGTTGGAACTTGATGATCTTTGAGGTCCTTTCCAACTCTGACCATTCTGTGATTCTATGAAATGTTATTTTTAGGGTGTTACCATGTTAAATGTTACTATGTTTTGATTTCAAGAAGTTAAATTTATCTTAAATCCAGCCCATTATGTCCACTCTAAGGTTGTATAGTGTAAATGTGTCAGGTGTTTTTTCCTTGCATGTATTTAGTCATTGAAGATTTTACTGTTTTCACATTTCTCTGTAATTAGCATTGTCCAGAATAGTGTGATAAGCACATTCTTGGGCATCAAAGTTGTTTTATATAAAGATGTAATGCTCAGTGTTATGGTCAGCCTGAGGTGAAATTGCATCATCTACTAAACTGAACTTCTTGGTGATGATAAAACAGGAAGTGCAGGCAACAAATGAGGTTTTTAAAAAAGTATTTACTTCTTTTTCCAGCAATGTCGCAAATATAAAGGAAAAAGAAGTTTTAGGACAATGCTTTATTTTTTTTTTCCCTTTCCCTCAGTTTGGATCCAAACGATCAGAAGTCACTAGAAGGAATGCAGAAAATGGAAAAAGAAGAAAGTCCAACTGACGCAACCCAGGAAGAAGATGTGGACGATATGGAAGGAAGTGGAGAAGAGGGGGACTTGGAAGGCAGCGACAGTGAAGCAGCTCAGTGGGCAGATCAGGAGCAGTGGTTTGGGATGCAATAACAGCTTCTCATCCCACTGCTTGTTTTGGCACTTGAACATAGCACTGGGGCCATTCTTTGAAGAACATAAACTTGGATTTCTACAGTAACAAAAGCCTTTTCTTTTTTTTTTTACTAGTATTTTTTATTTTTTCCCCCTTAAATAGACTCTGAAACCATTTAATAGTCCTATGCATCTCAATACCGTGAAGATTCTTGATGCTTCTTATTTATTAAGCGTAAGGGACTAACTGTAATGGAAGTTACTCCCAACTTTCCTGTCAAAAAATTCCTGCTAAAACTAAAAGCATTAGAATCTGAAGTGTGTAATAAGCCTGTTGTTTATGATAAAAACAATGTCTGCATTCTGTCCAGGACTAAGTGTGCTTGATGGATTTGTAAATACAGTGGTTTGTACTCCTTTGTGGGAAAGGTCTTGCTCTCTTGTTTGTGTTGCTGCCGTTTGGGCTCCTGTTTAAGTCTGGAGGAGCTGCTTGGCTTTGGCTGAAAGCAGCACTTCTCTCTTGCTGGTTGATTAAATTAATTTATCTTTTGATAAGGCTTTACACGTGCTGTAAAGAAGTTTGGGACGCTGAGAAGCTTGGACTTGACTTGAGCTTGGACTTAGGGACACTTTTGTAGCTGACTGATTTCCGCATGTACAGAATTGAGCCAGAAATAGTCATTTCCCCAGTCCTTACTAAACCCTGTAATGGCTTGGTCTGTACACGAGCATATATTTTTAAATGCAGTTTAGTTTTATTTCAGTATGTAACTAAAAGGCTGTACAGCAGTGACTCAAAGCACTTCAAGTTCTGGATGCAGCGCTGACATTTGAAATGATATAAAAAGAATTCATCCCTCTTCGCTCGCATTGCTGTGGAAATGTCCAGTTACGCAAATACACACATTGTCTTGGGTTTGCCATGTTTAGAGACTTCATCTTTCGTCAAGTAATGCTTGAATTAATTTTTTCCTTCACCTTTTGAAGCGAAGCTTCGTGTACAAATTCTCAACATCAGCATTTCAAGGCTGAGGTTCTTTGTGTAATCTAGAAGCCGTTTCAGTTCTGTGGGCTTGATGCGTGGGAGGAGGAATTACTACTTGCTCTTATTTTTCTTGCAGTTCTGATTTCCTTACTCTTTTTACTGAAACATGTATTTTTATCTTTATATTGGCAATTTAATTCCTTTTATATTTATTCTGTTACCACAAGTATGCTGGGGCACAGAGCTATTTTTTCTTCTACAAAGTTAAACAAGTTTCGAGTATCACTTGGAGGGGAAATGGCTGTTTGATAGAAATGTGTGACGTGGAAAACAAGCTTCCCCCCAGCTGTAGATGCACGTAAAGGTGAAATATCTCTCCCTCTGACATGGATTATATCAATTAGAAAACACAAAACAAAAAGAATAGGCAGGTTACTTGTATTAGAGTCTTACTTTGGAAATGTTTTGGTATGTCGCATCTTACAGAGGAGGAGTCTAATAGTTTAACTAGTTTAAAAAAGACAACAGCTGAGTATCTGTTCTCTGGAATCTTGTGGGCTTCAGACTTTCCAAAACATCAAATTGAGTTCTGGTTATTTGAAGACTGTTTGGGAAGAACAGCAAAGCATGTGCTGCTGTCTTGGTGATTGAACCAGCAGAGGCTGTTGCTGCTCTCATTAAGCAAATACAGCCATTTGGTGTGTTTCCATTGGAGCAAACATTGTGCTAATTGCGTTCTGGTGGATGAGAGCCCTGATCCTGTTCTTTATGAAGAATCTGTTTATATCAATACTGGGTGATGCAGGGAATAGATTTCAGCTCATTGCATGTCCTTCATAACAGAAGGAGATATGCATGTATTCAAGCATCATCTCAAAGTATCTCTTTTTAATGAAACCTGCTGTGTTTTCTCCTGACACTTAAGCATTCATCAGATTGTGTTCTGCATCTGAAGGCTGGGTGGCTTTGGGATCTTTCTAGTTGTATTCTAAACCTCTGTTGCAGATGAAAGAATGGAGTTCTTGATTTTGCTGAACTAAAGAAAGGATGCATTTAATTTTGATAGGTCTGTGAGGTGTGTGATCTGTATTTTGCGAGCTGCTCAGCCATTTAATGACACCTTTAAACAGGTCGTTGTCACAGATGGAAACCACTGGCCTTGTGCATTTCTCTGAAACATTTACATAGAACAGGAAACCAGGGAACCGTGGTTTTACTAAAACCATTCTGCAACGTGTTTGTAGACAACCCGATAATCTCTCCTTTTAGAACAGCTGGGAAACTAGAACCACTTCAAGATGAGTGCGTGGTAAAGAAAACATCAAAATGCCATGTGTTGTTTCAGCAAACAAGTCCGGGTACACCTAAGGACATCTTAAGGCAGCTGTCAATAGAGTTGTGTCCTCAGTGCTTTGTTTTTCTGGGAACTTGGCTCCTTATTGGAAGTGAAAAGTTCAGTCAGATCCATCAAATAACACCTCTCTAAGCACCTGGTGGATTGGGGTTATATGGTGGGGGTGTTGTCTTTGCTAATAGTTGTGCAGAGTAAGGAGCTTCAAGATGCCATACGTGTCGAGTGTGTTTGAGATTATAAAGGTAGATATATTTAGCTCTAGCTTCAGAATTCTAGAGGGATTCTTCTTGCCTATTAATGAGCCTTCATTAGCGCTCTAATTTTAGAACGTGATCTCTTGTTTTGCACAGATCTTGTACTCTCAAATTCAGTCACTGGTATTCTACTTCAGAGAATGTAACAATTAGCTCCTAATAAGCAGCTGACCTCATTCCATCCCTGAATGGGGTGCTGTGCACCCCAGAAGAAAAGATGATAAAGCCAAGGCCTGCAGTTCAGCTTGTGTCAGACCCGGGATGTAAAAACCCCCCAAGGTGAAGCAGTGGGTGGGTGAGGCCAGAAAGCTGTGGCACACGTTGGTGGCGTGGCTGGGAGTTATCTGTGTAAGGCATGGTCCAGAGCGAGTGATTTGCCCGTGCTTTATTCTGTCGTGTGCTGATAACACCTGAAATACTGGCAGCATTTCTAATTCAGATTTCCAGAATCTGGGAATTGTGAAGCAGAGATATTAGAGGAGACTGAGGACTGGTGGCCAGTGTAAACATTTTCTGTCTAACTGAGGTGCTTTTCTGATTATATATATTTTTTATTAACTAGGACTTTTATTTTTGCTTTCAATAACTCTCTTCCTCGTTAGGCCTGTCTTTGTGTGGTGATCCCTCCCTCCTTGCTTTTCAGGAGAAACTGATCCATCCAGGGCAGAAGCAGGGAATATTCCTTACTCAGCAAACCTTATTTCCTCACTTAGATCTCAGCTTTAAGGAAATCTCAAAGGCTGTGCCTGCCACTGTAATTCCAAGTTATGCAAATATGCCGTAGCCAAATACCTCTTAAAAAAACAGATCTAAACCAGTGCAGTCTCCAGCCATCTTTAATTGTAGGGGCCTTACCTGGGCTTAAACTCTGTATAAACCAACGATTTCGAACTAAATAACCTTTGGCAGGACTTGAGTGGCCTGTTCTGGATAATGTGTGTTCAGTACTGCCCATCAGGAAATTGATGTGATTTCATGTAGTATCCAGCAAAACTGGGGTGTGTTGCAGTTGATTTTGCTGCAGCTTCTTCATCAAAACGATTCAGTGTGGGCCTGAAGGATTTTCAGATCCTTTTATCTGGTGACTTTACAGCCCTGTAAAAGGTTGGCTGGTTTAAGAAGGAGAAGGCAAGGACTGTAAAAGCTGTGGTTGAATTACCGCAGCCCTGGCCTAAGGACTTGGTGGTTAATGACTGTGTTTGTGTCGGTCTGGGGCTGGGAGGGAAGGGTAGCAGTGCAGGAGGAATGCTGGCCTGGAAAGCAGGGGGGAGAATGGGGCTGCTGCTGCAATTCCTGCTGCCTTCCTGGGATCGGGAGGCTGGCTGAGATGTCATTGGGAAGCTGGCCAAGAGGAGGCAGGGAGATGCCGAGGGCTGGGTATTTGGGTGAAAAAAGAAGAAAGTAATGTTAAAAAAAATAGTGATTCTGGTGCAAACACAGCTCAGGGCAAAGTAAAATGTTTGTGGAGAGCTTCAGTGTAATGATTTCACGTATTATATTAAGTAAAGCCATTTGGCTGGTCCGCAGCTGTCGCTGTTGATGACGACAAACCAGAAAGAGTAATCTGTGTTTTCTCTTTCCGTCTTGAGCCTTGTGCTTATTTGTGAGCTGTGATGGTTGTGTAATGCTGGGTATGCAATGTGCTGGGGAAGCCTCTGCTGCGGTGGGTCACAGGCAGATGTTTACACTGTAAAAGGCTCCATTTCAAACAGCTTCCCCGGAGGGGCCAAGGACTCTAAGTTTGGAGAGCAGATTCCTTTTGCTTCTTTCTCTTTATCATCCCACCAAAACACCGACGCATGCAAATGAGTGATGGTTTGGGGCTCGAACAAGAGCAGTTCAGTTCCTGACTTAGGAATTTTAAACGGGACTCAGTTTTCAACATCTGGCCCTTCGCAGTATCATTTCTTAAAGGACAGCAGATGCCATCTCCTCAGATGCCTGCCCTGCGCCGTGTCCTGCCCTTTGTGTTTGACCAGCACATGGCATGGCAGGGAGCACTGGCCTCACAGGGGGAACATCTGCCTGTGGACACTTCAGCTGCCTTTTTTCTTTTTCAGCTACAAGCTCCAGAGTCTTTTCTTGAGGACAAAGGGGAGAAGAGAAATCCCACATCCTGAGACTTGGATTTGATATAAATTTCTTAAATATTTAGAGAGAACAAAAAGCCCAGCACGCTGCCCAACTAATGGGGGGCTCGGTGATTCGGAACATCTCCTGGTTGGGCTCCCTGTGCTGGGAGAGCTTTAGCTGTTGGCAGAGGTGAGCTACTTACCTTGGCAGTTGACCCAAGAGCTGGGCTTGACCTGGCAGCATGGAAGGGCTGTGCTGGAGAGACGACGCGTTGCCCCGTGCGTTGCTCTAAGGGCCGTTAAGATGCCAGCTCTTTCCCTGAACTATTTAACTATTTAAAAATTCCTGGAATTTTTGTCGGTCCTGCTTTTTTCCTAACTAACCTATACTGTATAATATATCGTGCTGTTCCTTTGATGTGCAGTATGGTTTGAGGAGCTGAAGCTGGTGACTTGGCTTCATCCTCTGGGAATACTAAGTGGTTTTCCAGGAAATTTGAGCGTGATGACATCAGCAGAGCGAGAGCAGTGATCTGTGCATACGCATCTTCCTGGGGCTGCTCGGTGTGAGCTCCTGGCCATGTGCTTCTTGAGATCAGTATCTGTCTGTTGGGGAGCCAGTAAAAAGTGATGATCTGTGACCAAGCAGCTTTTTTGCCTTGTAAAACCCGAGGGGGTCCTGGTCAGTCAATGACGGCGTAACCTCAGTTTCTGGTTCTCCTGCTGAGGTTCATTGTGGAGACGGGGGCGATGTTCATATGGATTGAATTGTCTCCATCAGTCTGGTTGTCCCATGTGGCCTGGAGTGCAGGGATCTGTTTAACTAACACGGGGAAAGTTTGGCATTACTCTGGAGAAAAACAAAAACCTACAAAACAAACCCAATAATTCTTGTATTAGCCTGAGTTCTGTCTGGCCAGGGTAGCTGCTGGATTCTGGCCTTGCTGCTGGATTCTGGCCTTGCTGCTGGCTGTTACAAGAGGAGGAACATGGTCTGGAGACAGGCTTTAGCTTTTCCTCAGCTCGCCAGGACAGCTTTTAATAGGCAGGAGAGTAGGTGATGGCTCCAGCTAAGCTTTCAGTGTCTGCTCTGCAGGGGATAATGTCACGCTGAAACTCGGCCAATTCGCTAAGGCTGGAGGTGTCAAGCATTTGTGCCCCTTATGGAAATGTTGGGCTCTGAGAAGTTTTAAGGACCTTCCACCCGTTTGTGCTTCAGCCCTGGAAATATTTGAGTTTTTTCAAAAGGGATTGAACCTTTCCTGTGCTGTGCTTTGATTTCTGCTTTTGTTTCTACCGTCTCTGCCGACTGAAAAGGGGGATTAGGGAACAGATGGGTTTCATCTCCTTTTGCGCTGTGATTTACCAGCTGTGATGTAAAACGAGAGGCTTTACATGGTGGAAGGAAGAACATCCATCATCTGGCCTTAAAAAGGCGTAGAGACGTTTACAACTTGCTCTGGGGATTCCTTGGGTAGGAAACGGTGCCGCTGGGCGTGCAGCCACTGCACGGAGGGACGTGATGCCTGTCCCAGGCAGGACTCAGCCATTCCTCTCCCTGCCCCAAAAGGGAGGGCAAATCCCCCCGTTTCTAACCCCAGTCTGGTCCCAGTGCCAGCCCAGTGAGGAGCACCTTCCCACCAGGCTATTAGAGACGGGTAAAAGAAGAACCAAGGAGCTCGGTGGGACGCTGCCAGCGGGGCTTTCACTGAGGTGGAAGAGTCTTGGTGATGACTTCAAAGCCAAAGGCTGGCCGTGCAGCTGGTGAGGGGAGCTCTTAATCCCATTAGGCTTTAAGATCAGAGCGTCAGCAGCGCCGTTTGGGAAAGGCTGGATGTTGTCAGTCTTTCAAAGTACATCTGTTGGATAAAAGCCCTTCTGCTTTAGAAAGAGACCTCCCTAATGAGCACATGGGACTTGATTAAGGTGTTGGGAAGAGCTAAATGCTGAGCTGGTCCTACCGTGGCAGCTCTGAGTGGATGCAGAAAAGCGTCTTCAGGAGTTAAAACTTTCCAAGAAGGAGAGAGAAGTAACTGAGGAAGTCTGTTTGCTTTAGGCCCAGCATCAGCTTGAGAAAGGAATTCCAGACTTCAGTTTTAGGTGCATGAGTGTCACTTCAACATCTTTATTCACTCTGTCCTTCACCCTGAAGTAAGGGAACAAGTGGCTGGTTCCCCGCTGTGGCAACCAGCCACCAGCAGCACAAGCCTTGCTCTGGTTTAGTTGCATGAGCTGATGTAGATCTGGTGCTGTGCATCACGCACGTTCATTCCTCAGGCTGGTTTTGGCACGTCACCTATAGCTTTTTGCTGTTTTATTGCGGAATCTGTTTGAGACAATGCTGGGATGGGGGTAGAAATGCCGGTGGTGCTGCTCGGGGAGGTTCTGCAACTCTGGGAGGACTTGTTAAAGCAGGTTCTGGGTGCTTTGGAAACTTGGCTTCTGTTTCTGACGGGCCACCTGTGGTTTAAGTGCCTCGTCTGACGGAAGCACTCAAATTGACTCTGATTGAGTCAATGCTACAGCAATTTCCTTCTGGCTTGTTATTTTGGGGTGGGGATTTTTTTGATCTAGAAGAGGTTTGGGAGCTGTGAGCAGGAGCAGCGTGGGGTTTGGAAAGCAGCTCATTGTGAGTCCGTCCTCTCTGCCTGAGGCTGAAATTTCTTGCACCCAAGGGCTGGTTTGTGAGCATGGGTGGGTGGCTCTGCCTTGGGTTCTCCTGCTCCCAGTTCTCTGAAGGCATAGATCCCCTCGGTGGGGTGTCCCAAGAAGCTGACAGTGCCCACAAAGCAGAGGCTTAGATTTTCTAATGGTACAGGATTTGGTACCTGTAACTCACAGCCAGAGGTGCACTGTGTCCACAGCAAAACAGGACTGGAAGCACTGGTTGCAGCGTGTGGAAGATGATGAGTATTTGGCAGGAATCCCTGTTACCTGAGGAGCTCCACCATGAATTGTTGTTGGTGTGGCAGCCCCAAGCCAGCCCAGCTGTGGACAGTGAGATTGTTCTTCCAGAAAGGGAGAGGGATGAGTTAAAGGGTGGTGGAAGCTTTCCTGCTCCTGGTTTCCCTGCTGCGCATCAGCCTCACGCCGAAACTGAAGATGTGCGTTTGTGCTCGAGTCAGAGCGAAGGGCAGTGACGAGGGAAACCTCTTTTAAGTCAGGACTTGAGTCTGGGGTGTCCTGCCTCCTTGCGTGCGGGGCAAGATCCAAAGGCTGGGTGTTTTGCAATCAGGGAGCTGCCTGACTCGGTTACGGAGGCGGGAGCTGGTTGCAGCTTGATTGCTGCGAGCTGCTGATGTTATCTCAGCCCGGCAGCAAAGCGGGGCTACTCGGTAGGAAAAACTGTCTCTGCCACCTGCATGAAGAGCAGAGGGTTTGTAGCAGCCTGGGCTTATCAGGTTTGGTGGTGGTTCTGACTTTATGTTGGTTAATTGTGGTATCCTCTGTCTCAGAGTGGCTGAATGGGATGCAGCGAGTGGTGTTTGGAGGCTGAGCACTGCTCAGGCACCGAATCTGCAGGGACGTGGATAATCCCTTCAGGCTGAGTGCCCTGTGAAGGAGCTGCTTATGCTGGAAGCTCCCTGCTCTCACCCGCTTTCCTTGGGATCCTGACCCTACGCATGTCAAATTGGCCAAGAAGTCCTTTCCTTTGCCAGGCCTGAAGAGCAAACTGAAGAGGAACTGCTGGATTTTACCTCTTAAAGGTGGTGGTCAGCAAAATCCTGTGGCTGCCTTACGTGCAAGCTGGCGCTGCCCCGAGGGTGCTACTTCAAATGGAAGGGTCCACGTGTTCCCATCAGCCGCTCCAGGAGGCAGAAGGGAATAACCCTCATTGATTCAGGTATAGGGGAATAATCCTTAAGGATTCAGTTCCCAGTGGCTCAGATTAAACAAATGGCAGAGACTTGACCTCATCAGGCAAATAACCTGAGCCTGCTCCACTGCTGTGCGAAGGCTCCTCTGGGGTGAAATTGTTGGGATGAAATATTTTTAGAAGTCCACTTCAGGTGCTTGGAGCTCTGCAGAGAGAGCAGAACGGGGTCTGCTGCTCTGTCTTCTGCAGCCCTGTGACTTTCCCCTGCCTCTTTCCCGGCTGAGGTTGCAAAGCCAATTTGTCATCTCCTCCCCCGGAGGCTTTTCTCCCTTCTCGCCCACCCTCCCGGGGGTGGAGGTGGGTTCTAATCACGCATAAATTCACCTCAATGTAAAAACAGGGCTCTTTTCCATCCTCTGTTTTCAGTGTTTGATGTAATATATCTATAAAGCCTAATATTGAGCTGGGGGAACTGTTTACTTCCCCTGTGGCTCTCAGCGTGGTCTCATCCATGCAACGCTTTAGGGGTGTGCAGTGAGAGGAGGAGGAGGAGGCAGAAGATGAAGCTGTTTGTTTATCTCAGCATCTCTTACCGCACAGCCCTGCACTCAAGTGCCCACCAACCCCCTGAGCATCACGTTTTTCTCTGTATGGCTGTACTCCAAAGCGCCGCTCGCAGTTCATTTGGGTGACTAGTCATGAGTTAATTGTGCAGACCATAAAATAAACCAACAAAAACCCCACCACTTTTAAAAATAAATGAGGAGTTTGGTCTCCGTTTGCTCACCAGCGAGCTGCTGTGTGACTGCAGGATGCTGAAACAAGCCGTGGAATGTAACTGCCCGTGGCAGCAACACAGATGGAGCCAGAGCTGTTTTCTGAATAATGACTTCTTATCAGTGCTAATCCTTACCGTTCGGGGCCGGTGCTGGTGATGTGTGGTTCTGCAAGTTGAAAATAAAAGAGGGGGCAGCAGATCAGCTTGAGTCACAGCCCTGTGGGTCCGACACACAAGGGTGTAGGTCTGATACCCTGGACAGGCTGAGAGAGCTGGGACTGTTCAGCTTGGAGAAGAGAAGGCTTCAGGGAGACCTGAGAGCAGCCTTTCAGTATCTGAAGGGAGCACCAGGAGAGCTGGGGAGGGACTCTTTGTCAGGAAGTCTAGTGACAGGACGAGGGGGAATGGTTTTAAATTGGAAGAGGGGAGATTTAGATGAGATATTAGGAAGAAATTCTTTGCTGTGAGGGTGGTGAGGCACTGGAACAGGTTGCCCAGGGAAGTTGCTGATGCCCCATCCCTGGAAGTGTTTAAGGCCAGGCTGGATGGGGCTTGGAGCAACCTGCTCTAGGGAGAGGTGTCCCTGCCCAGGGCAGGGGGGGTGGGACTTGGTGATCTTTAAGGGCCCTTCCCACTCCAACCATTCTATGATTCTATGACTTCAGCAGAGTGTCATTTCTCCTTTCCTTGCTTTTTAATTAAAGCACGGCTCGGGGTTATGGCAAGGGAAGAGGTGCTAGAGGGGCAGTTTCTTCCACCGTGTTCTGGACAAATGACTTCAATCAGTGAGCTCAGGTGTCAGCGTGAAGCGCCAAGGGGCCACCCGGTGCTGCCTTCTGGAGCGGTGGGACAGGCTGCTGGTGACAGCGGTGTCGGTGCCAGCTGAGGATGGGCTATAAATAATCCGTTGGGAAGAGCTGCAGTTCCAGATAAGAGCGAGTGCTGAACTGGGACCCCGACAGCCTCGGCCCAGAGGTCGGGAGCGGAGAACATACACTTCCATAGTAGGAAGCAGCCACCGGCAGCTCAGCCCCGTGCCTTAACACATCCGCTGCCGCCCGATGGTTCAGCTGGACGACAGAATCCAACCCTGGTATTTTTAAACCTTACCCTGGTGTGTTTGAAGGGTCTCAGACGTGGCACCTCATTTGGATAACGCTGTTTGCCGGCGCTGCGCTGGTATCAGGGGCTGGAGGGCGAGAGGCATGATGTTTAATTCAAAACACGTTACCCAAGTTGACTGAAGACTTAAAAGTGGCTCCCCCTCCTCTTACTCCAAACAAAACTTAAGTTTGTGGGCTTTGGAGCAGAGTGTTACAGGACATTTGGAAGATCCAGCTTTTACCCTTGGAATGCTTTAGCCCTGCAATGCGGGCAAGAGTTTGGGGAATGGAATAACCAGCGAGGGAGGCCGCTGCACCCCTGGTGAACCTTTCTGTGCAAGGGGGAAGAGACCAGCAGCTACTTTTCTACAAAGCAGAAAAGGACCAAAAACTAAAAAAAAAAAAAAAAAAGATGTAGTTGGGAAAGAAATGTTTATTTTTAAGTTTCTCCGAGGGATTTTACAAACAATGGAGCATCTTAAAAAAACTGAGTGATCAAAGTACTTGACAGTGTCCCTTAAACACACACAAAAGCCCCCCTGGACAGAGGAGATCACGCCAGCGAGGAGGTCAGCGCTGCCGGAGGAGCAGCTGGCATCTGCATAGTTCTAGAAGGAAAAGACTGCAATGGTGGTGGTGCTAAAATGTGTCATCCTGGCCTTAATATAAGAGAGAGCTGAAGCACGTACGCACGGACCTGCAGAAACCAAAGTGCATCAAATACCACGCCGAGTATGTATTGTAGAATAAATTTATTTACCTGATACAAATGAAACTAGGTGTGATGCTTCTTACTGTCAGCATGTAGATAGACAACTGATCTTATTTACAACTTCTAAAGGTCACACATGCAGTTGTGGTAACTGGCTAAAGTCGGTTGTTGCTTTTTTTTGTTGTTTTTTAGATAAATGCATCACGAGATTTTTATCTTTTTTTGTATTGCACCAACATCTGTCTTACTGCTGTAGATTTAAATAAGTTACATTACAGTGCAAAAGAGGTCGATTTGCACACATGATAAAAAAAAACAAAACCAAAACCCAAAAGTTATGAACTGGAGGCTTAGGGTTTAACATTCATCTGTAATCTCGTCAATGGATTTTATAAATAGGGTAGCATTGTACAGAAGCTGTTCTAGAGTAGTTATGTTTGGATGATACAATACAGAGAGAAAGATTTGTCTACAACCCAAGGCATGCATTTAATCAGATATTGTACATTTTACATACAGGAAAATATGGAAAAGAAGATTGGCTGACAGCTCCACGGTTCTTGTTCAAGGATAAACAAACTCTTCTCCATGCAGCACAGAACCCACACTTCTCTGGAGAGAGTTCCCCCTTCGGTAAGCTATATTGCACCTTTGTACATCTGTATAATGAAGTCCTAATGGTACCACACATTTCTTCCACAGAGAACACAATGAGTTTTGTTTTAGGGAAAGCAAAGAATTCTTTACACATGATACATGCAGAAGTTTTGGTAGATGTGTTGCTAAAAACACATGCACGCAACAAAACAACCTTACATTTCTGCAAAATTGTTTAGGAAGCGATTACTCCAGTATTGCTGAAAAGGAAAGAAAGAAAAGGCATCAGTTAATGAAAGGATGAATGCTGAGAACCATTACACAAGCAAGACTAAGATCAATAGTGACAGAAGAAAGAATGTTAAGTTTGCTAACTGGCTGCTCTGCTATGGAAGGGACACTCTCAGGTTACTTTGTTCCTAACGCCTCCAATCTTCCTGGATTGCAGCTCGGCTCCGAGTGCAGCAAGAGCTCCCTTTATCAGCAAAGCCAGCCCTTCCTACAGGAGACAGCAGTGGAATTAAGACTTGCTTAGAGAGCTTTTTGCCTTTCTCTGCCTGGCTACTGGCAACAGCCAAGTCTCACTCACTTGTCATTTCTCCTTTAAAGTCTCACAGTGCAGAGTTTGAGCCCAAGTTTTGAAGAGCTTTCGGAATGTTTGTCTAACCAAGGTGCTATATTTCAAGTTTGGCCCCGAAGTGACCTAACAATGTCCCTTTTCCAAGTTATGCAGCTTGTTCTGGGAAGCGGTAGGAAAGCTTTGAAGAAGTCATTACACTACACAGATTAATGTGTAGGCAAAGGGTAAAGTACAACATAATAAAGCCACCACCGTACTTTACCCCTCAAATACAGCACAGGGTTAGCCTTGCATCTAGGAGAGGAGAACAGTGTGCTCTGAGGCCCTAGAACTCGATGGTGGCTCTGTAGAACACTGCTTCAAGGCTATAAAATTTAGGCTCTCCTGCTAAGATTTGAGAACGCAGATTAATGCAATTAAGGATGTAATTAGCAGAGATTAGGGAAACAGTTAATGGTTAGAAGTGCAAAAGAGTAAACAAGACAGGTGCAAGAGACAGACAACCTTTTGTATCAGTTTTACCTCCCTTCATCTCAGCGAATTCAACCATCTTTAAGTTGTTTACCACGTACAAGGGCATCAGCTGTGTTCTCGGCACAGTGACAGGGCTGCTGTACTGCATTTTATCATCAGATTAAAAACTCATTTTCTAACCATTAGCCTTCTCCAAAATGACCTCCCTACCAACATAAGCCTCATCGCATTTTGACAGACTGCTGTATGTTCTTCTGCAGCCTCTTTCATGCTCATTTATTTGCAGCACTACTTTGGGAAACCAAGTATGAACTATTTTTATTGCATGGACGCCAGCAAAAAGGAGCAGCTCGTCGTGCAGCTCACAGACAATAGTTGGAATCACTCACATTTGAAAGCAGAGAGGGCCTGAGGCACCACAAAGATAAAAGCCCTTGTCTAAAGAACTTGCTTTATGACTGTGGCTGCCTGACCAGCTTCTTTGCTTTCATTTAGACCAGGCTACAGAAGACTGAATTCAGGAGGAGCAGCTCTCACACCAAGTCCCACTGGTTTCTGAGGATAAGCTGATCCTTCCCAGTATAGAGCAGCATTGATCATAGAGAATGGTTTGGGTTGGAAGGGACCTTCAAGATTATCTAGTTCCTTAGATCTAGTTCTAGAGACAGCTCCCACCAGACCAGGTTGCTCAAAGCCCCATCCAGCCTGGCCTTACACCCCTCTCTCATCAGGAGCAATATGTGAGGACACTCAGGAATCCAGAGAACAGCGGAGATGAAAACGCTCAGTGAGATGAGAGCAAAGGGAAACAAAAAAAGTATAAAGTTATTTTCTAAAAATGGTGTGGGAGATAAAGCCTGGGTAACTGAGTTATTTCTGCTTAAATTAGTGCTTCCATTTATATATTCACAGGGCTAACACATTAATAGGAGTTACCTATTTCTATCCCCAGATGACCCTAGTACAGTGAAGAAGTTGGAGAGGAACTATGTAGGGAACAAAGAAATTAAGCAAGAGTTTCATCTTTGAGATGCTGGCAAGTCAGTCTATTCCTAACAGAAGAGCCCTCTCTTTTTGACCTCCCTCAATGCAAGGGCTGATGGCTAAAGAATGCCAGGATCTACACAATTAAGGATAATAATTTTAGTTAACCTTTCTTCTTGCTGCGCATTACTAACCTTGCACTGCTATTTCTGTATTTTCTGTAATCAAAAACCCAAGCCATCTGCTGCCTTATGCTAATTTAATGCCAGAGCACACTCCAACAACCTCCCACAGTCCACTCAGCCAGAGAAGGGCTGAGATCAGATCCACAGCTCTTGGCTTCAGGATGAGAAAGCAGCTCACAGCAAGCACTGGTTTCAGGGCAGGTGCTTCACTGCCCAGATGGAACCTCATGGTAGGTCTTAACACTTGGTCAGTCCAGACCACACAAGGCTGAGTGTTTACCACGTAGTGGAAACACTTGGAAAACAGAAGTGCTGAAAGCATCACAACAACTGCCAAACCCCAGATAAGTGGGAAAGATAGGGAAACCTATTGCTCCATTTCTACAGGAAAATCTGGACAGCAAGACTGGGAGAAATAAAAGAAAATGTAGTAAGATTGCTTGGGCTCTTTAGCAGCACCTTACAAATCCTGACTGTTCCCATAACCTCTGGGATGAAAGCCACTCCATTTACCTGCCAGTCACCCCGCTTTCAAAGGCAAAATCTGAGAACACAAGGCCCTAAATGCGAGTACCCTGAGACATCCGATAAGAACAAGCTCTCAGATATCAATATATTGAAATCCATGACACAAGCAGCAAGATTCATCTTCAACAGAGACAGAGATCCAACAAAGAAGTTGTTGAAGACTGAATTCTACTTATCAACAGTCATTTTCCCCTTCAGCTTCTTAGAGACAGGGGGAAAAGAGGGCATATGGCAGGATTATTTTGCATAATGGACAGGAATGGGACAAGAAGCAGCATCGTTCATGGTGACAATCAAGATACATGGTTTAAAAAAGACCACCAATGTGGTGCTGTGGAGGTTCACAGAGAACAGATGTTTGAAGGTTTAGTGGTGTTTCTGCCCTGGAAAAAGGCTGTCCATTGTGTTGGGAACACAGAACTAACTTGCTAGTATCTGTCTCCAACAAATAAGATATTTGTACATATTTTTCAAGAAATCCTGTATCCTGTGACCTATTAGTTTCAAGTAGGAGAAAGAAGTCTCATACTGCTCATTTATTACTGACAGAGCAAATGGCTGGTGCTGGCTGTAGGTTTTGTGGAGTGCAAAACCTTCATTTGGCAAAGACAAGCATTCAACAGGATTTAAACGCTTAGTTGAGCAGCACACCTACAGCATCATCAGGTCCAGCTCCCCTGCCTGAGTCACTTCAGCATCAGCCTAAACAAGTCAAAGTCTAGATAAACAGGGAGTATTCACAAGGCAGTGGAATTTCAGACAGCATGTGTGTTATTTTGTTAGCATCTATATTTAAAAGCTTGAAACCTAGAGAATTATCTGTGCTTACTGGATTCCAGCTGGCACCAAGAGAGCATAGCTTTTTAACTATCCTTTTCCTCTATGAGGAATCAGAAAGCTGTCTGAATTTGGTTACTAAAGCAGACTGAGCCAGGACAAGATAACACAGCACCTGCTACTCTGCAGAGACATGACCCCAGCACAATTTCCAAAGACTGTTCCGTTAAGCTGAGACTGTTCTTTTGTCTCTTGGTATGACCACCATACAAAGTGTTTTCACTCACTGGAAACAATAAGCTGGTTTTGCAAAGAGAAGTGCCTGCACTTTGAGCAGATACCAGAACCTAGGGAAGGAAAGTCAGCTCAGAGGGACATCCCCTATTTCAGAGGGGGGAAAAAAAGCTTTGGAGCAGCACCTGACCACAAGTACCAGAGTGTTTTGGACACCAAACATTCACGTGAACAGCTGGCAGTGTCTTAAGTTACAGATTTATCCAATTTTATCTCAAACTTAAGACCAAAAGCTTTAAAATCCTGGGGCACTAAGGCTCCTGGGTGCTAAAAACAAGACCCTAGAATACACTAAACCAAAAGCAAGTGCTTTGCCTTTGCAATCGGTTAATTTGAGCTTCAGACCACAAAACAAGAGTCTAAAGCGGTGATAATAATGTAGCACAGCAGAGTTTGACAAAACACAGCATGGGAATGAAGGAAATTACTATTTATTCTTCAACATGTATACAGCATATGCTATTTTACAGCAAGTCACCACTGGCATGGTGAAATGGAAGAGAAATACTCACTTTAGTCGATGAAAGTTGGAAGGCATTGGAGAAAAACACCACAGTTAGGACTGTTAATGACTTACACGTTGTTGATACAGGACTGAATTTGAAAACATGCTTTAACATTTACCGTAATAATGAAGGTGGTTAGTGCCACATTAAAATAAAAATAGTTCTATACAATATGTTCAATTTGGTCATGTGCTATTTACAGATTTTACAAAAAACACACACGAGCTTGTTACTTTAAGTCAGGCTAACAACAGGCCAGCAGAGTAACTCCACGTATACAACTGATCATTAGTGCCCTAAGTGTAAGAAATCCAATTTCTAGCTATGCAGTGCACGTTATTTTTCCAGGTCTCATGACAAGTTTTGATCTTGGAGGGGGAAGAAAAAAAGAAAAGAAAAGATCTGACACATGTAAATAAGGTATTAAAACCCAACTTAAACCCTCTTTTGAATTAAAACAGATTGTGTTTGTTAAAAAGGCTTTGTTTAGATTTAAGCAGACAGAAATAGCCCTCTCTATCCCTGCTTAATGGGCAACTGGCAAAATAAGGTCTGTTACAATAAAATACAATAGACAAATAAATAATCTTAAAAAAAACCCAACAACCCTACGTGTGTTAAGAGTATGGAAGAATCCCAGCAGGCCGCACCTGGAATGGTATTTTCTGCACGAGCAAGATTAGGCATTCCTCATACAGAAACTGGTGTAAACAAGGACAGTCAAGAACCAAGAGCAAGGGAACAGGAATATGTGAAAAACGAGAAGGAATCCTGACCGAGGTAGCAGAAAGTTCTGCTTTATGGAATAAAACCTGACTTTATGACAAATTAAGTTTGGATGATCATGCAGAAGACAAACAGTTACATGCTTTTTTAGTTTTAGACGACACACATTCATTCCCTAAAATCTGCTGCCAATTTAGTTTGATAGTGTCCGCTGGCTCGAAAAAAATTTACTTTTTTTTTTTACATGATGAATAGACTATTGAACAGAACACTGTACATGCTTTTCATCTACAAAAAAATATTTGCATAAAATAGTGTTAGTTCTCTGTACATGTCAATGGACACTTTAACTGTGTATAAAAGAGGAATATATTGCCCCCACTGAAGTCAGAAAAAGCAAAAAACCAAAAATCTAGATTATGAAACCTCCATCACCGGCAAATATGTTCATGTGAAAATTCAGCAGAAATAGACAGTTGCTCTAAACAATAAAAAAATTAAGTTAAACTTTTTCTTTGAATGTAAAACTCGTCACCATGTCAGTCAAGACCAAAACATATCACTAAAGTTAGTGTCTGTGCTGTAAAGCCAGATAACCAAGGGCATAGTAATGAACACAAACGGCCAGGAAACTCCTTCGGTGCATGCTGACAAGGAACAGGGTTTGGTGGCAGGCCGCACACTATCTTTACCAGGTTCCAGGTAGTTACGGGCCACATATTTAAGTGTTTCATCCAGCAGAATGACAGGTAGGGAGATTTTCAATACCATCAGCCACTGTGTCACGTTCAGGGGTGTGATCTGGAAGATAATCTGAAAGAAAAACCAAGCATTACTCTTTTCTCCCCCCTCCATCTCTCGCCTTAAGCTCCAGACAAGTTTTCCCTCTACCTCCAAGTTGAGGGATGGGTGTAAGATTCATCACTTACTGGCAGCGGTTCCACATAAAGGATAAGGAAGTGGAGTGACATGGACAAGCAAATAGCGCCCACCAGCCAGATGTTTTCCCACGGGGGCATCCTCATCAAGGACTGATTTTCTGATAAACTGCAACAGAAACATGGTACACGCATGTACGTAAGACACCAGTAGGAAATTCAATAAATCAGAAGACTAGTTGGAAAGAAAAGCAGCATGGCAGGTCACAACCATCCCAGTAAGGAAAGAAAGATACCAAAACATGGTTTATATTTATGTTGCAACTTTAAACTACCTTGGAAGTCAGCTTAGTAAAGCAGTCTCAGTTCAGCTCACGTTTATTTTGGAAAGCTTTTGTGTGTTCTGCTCAGTCCTGATCTAATTCACCTTTTTGAAGACTCCAACATCCTCTCTGTGCGAGGAGTAAGGGAGAAACAGCCATGGCAGCACAAGGCAGAATCCTCCCCAGAGGATCCCAGGTCCCAGAGGTCCCCAGAGGACCTGGGGACCAAGGCACCCACTCCTTCAGAAGTTCACTGAAGGATTGGCTACCCAGAGGGTCAAGTACTTGCACCCTCTTCATGCTTGTTCTTTAATTCTGCTCTTCTGACACAATCTGCATTTAGGCTACGCTGTAGAAGCAGCCAAGATCCAGAACATCAGATGTAGAGCAGTGTCTTATTATGTAGGACTACAGCAGTACACTTGTATTTCAAGTTTATTTGTTTTTAAATTAACTGACCTCTAAGCTATTTGAAGAAAAATACCCTTGACATTGTGCTATTTAGCGGTTTCCATTTATAATCTAATATTAATTGGCTAAACCCACACTCCCTTAGGGCAGGAAAAACTATTTTCCATATCTTCAGCATTCTTATTTTAGTTCTCCTTGATATCACTTTATACCAACATAGGAGGGATAATCTGATTGATTAAGCTTAGATTAGAAATAATGGAAAATATTTCAGTTGCTTGTGCTTAGTAAAATACCAGAGTGAATTGGCAGACTTAAAAATATACCGTATGATAAGAGATATCAAACGTTATTTAAGAGAGTCACTTTGTTTGCACTACCAGGATTCAGAAAGGAAATGTGAGTCACTCTCCATTAGCTGAGCTGTCTATACACTAAGAAACAAATTGCACAGAAGACAGGATTTTGGATAAGCTATGCAGAAGCTTTGGCTTCCTGTTTGGATATACGAACCTGTTGAGAGCGTTGCACATCTCTATGGTGACAAGCACAGAAAGAGCCATTGTCATTGGATATGGAGACTCAAAAATCCCACAGTCAACACCGGAGAAGTCTGGATTGTCCTCTTTGCACTGCAGAAAATGGCTCTGGAACAGAACAACGTAAACTCACTTCCACAGCTTGTTAACTTTTAAAATGTGAAAGAGGCAGTTGTGAAATAAGCAGTCAATATTATGAAAACTTTCTAGTATGACTCCTATAAGCACTGGTTTTAAACTTTTGCCACCTTTAGAAAAATCCCCTTTTAGTCTTTTAGACTAGAATTAGTCCTTCCAACTGTTGAGAAGCTCAGGTATCCAACCTCTGAGCTTTAGTATTAAGACTAACCATGATTAATCAAGTTTTACAGTAAAAAGTCTGAGAACATCTTGTTACATGAAGTTCTGTAACCCACCGTTTTTCTAAGGTCATTTCAGGTAACAAGTATGAAAGCAGCATATACCACCCCTCCCCCCCAAAGATATTAAACTGAGCAAATACCAGCTGATAAAAGGTAACTCTTGGACCACCATCAGCAGCAATAAACCACCAAGCAGCAGCACCCACTGTGGCAGCACCAACGTAACCTTAAAGAAAACAAAGTGCTTTTTTCAGTGTTGTAAACTGGAGGCAAGATTCCACTTGCCACATTTGAACTTCTACCTCAAGACCTTCAGTACTGTAAAGAAAAAATAGATAATTCATCTGTCTCCTGTGCAAGAAATCTGCTCTAGGAGTTAAAACTTAACCATTAAATACTCTCTTAATATCTGCTTAGAGAAGCTCCCAGTTAGAGCTTAAGGCAAGCAAGAATATCCCTTGGAGTAATCAACCTGCAATTCTTTTTCCTCTCAGAAGCCAATGTGTCTGTACTTACATTAACTAATACCGAGGTTTGTTTACTTTAAAAAACAAAATCTGTGAAGTCAGTTAGGAAAATTATGGTCACAACTTCTGGCATAAAGACAACTTGCATTAAGTATCCAAGCAGTTACTTGTTCTAGCTTTACAGCACTATACCTATGTTTAATGTTTAAATCTACGTCCAGTGATTTCACAAATGGCCACTCCTTTATTTTCCCCGATTACAGCCGTGCCAGCAAACCTGTTCTTCTACTTAAGCACAAAAATGGTAAGTTAAATACCTGATAGTTGCCATTTACAGATTTAGAATTTGTTTTACACACAACCTCAACAGCTAAAACAGATGTATATTCACTAATTGCTGGTCTTGGTTCTTCAATCCCAACCCCACAACACGCTCATCTTCCTAAAGCTGAGCTACTGCATGGACAAGCTGGGATAGGCCAGCCCAATGCTTTGAGCTGAAAGTGTTTCAGCCTGGAATGAGTCAAACAGGATAAGGCAAGTAGGTGGCTTCTTGGGAACAGAGGTCAGACTCAGCCCTGAATTCACCTCTAATACCATCTACTACCAGCCAATTTAGAAGGTCTAATCCAGTAGGGCAGTATATAACATTTCTAACTGTTTCCTACTTGTTAAAAATCAAAAGATTCCAGCAAAGTGGTGAACGTCACACCCATGTTATGCAACTAAGGCTTCTGGTGCCTCAGTTGCTACCAATAAAAAGAAAATTAAAAAAACACCCGCAACTTTACTGTTCCTATCACAGCACTGCCTGCAAACATGCAGAACAGTGTGAATTTCAAAACAAAAAGGCAGAACCCCAGTTCCACAGAACATCTATTGCTAGCTTTATACAATTTGATTAGACAAAACTGCTTTCTAGTGGATCTCAAAGGAAAAAATCATCTGCCAAAGTTTAGTGAAAAAGAAGGAAACTATTGCTACTTACATCCGATAGCCAGGTAACGGAAGAAGAGCCATCCACTGATCAGTGGCTCTTTAGGGTTGCGTGGTGGCTTATTCATGATATCAAGATCAGGAGGATTAAAGCCCAGAGCAGTAGCAGGAAGACCATCCGTCACAAGGTTTACCCACAACAGCTGGACAGGAATTAGAGCTTCAGGAAAACCCAGGGCAGCAGTCAAGAAGATACTATAAAAAAAACCCACCAAGTATAAGCTTATTCTTGTGCATGCAAGTAAGTTGTTTTAAAACTTAAGCCTAAGCCTCGAGCATCACTTCTCTTCTCTGGTACTGAGTTATCCATTTAATATCACAAGCTGAATATTCACATTCAGAAAACTAAGTATATTCATAAAAATATATCCAAGAGCAAACACTTCTAACCACCGGTATTTAAGTTTTGAAGCATTATCTTTCTTCTGGTAACTTCAGGAATTGAGGAGTTTCTGCTTTAGCCTTATTTTCCCCCCATCTCTACTTGTCTGTATAAGTAAATATTTACATACACATAATAAAGGCTTGCAAGCCACTATCCTAAAGACACAAACACTTTTGCAGGCGTAACAGCATTTTAGCTCAAATGACAGCTTCATTCAGCTAGGTTACTGCTAGCCCCTGTGAAAGTTTAACAAATATGTAGCTTTCACAGGTCCAAGCTTGTGTAAATAAACTGAACAGAAATAGGGGCTGCACCAAGAGCCACATCAAAGACAGCTTTAAATTTACAAGAAACAAAGCAAGACAATTGCTGTGGGATATTCCACTCTGGGAGAAAATTTGCTTTGATATAAGCAACTGTTAAGGAGATCAATATTTACATTCTGTTATTAGAAATGCATCCTGTGGCAGTGGTCACCATTCCCTCCACAGACACAGAAGACACATTCTTCTGTAACTTGAGGTTAAACAAACACTGAAGTTATAACTTAGCCAAAAGTATCTGAAACATCAGATCTTGCAATATTTTATTAAGGTTTTTGTTTTTCTGTTTCAGAGAAATGGAAATAATTATAAGGCATTTAGCCACCTACTGAGCTAGAATATTATATGCAGTGCAATATGAATCTTTTGCAGAATGCTAAAATTCTTCTGTAAAGACCAGGCAAACTTCCACACCATCTCCATGATCAATTACCCAGAGAACCAGTTTTTCTGGTTTTAGTGAGAAATACTGGAAGTAAATAAATAATAAAAAAAAGATTCCATCATCACTATTCTAGTTCAAAGAAAACAAACAAACCCAAAACATTTTAAACCTACCAAACAACTTCTCCAACATTGGAGGAGATCAAGTAACGAATGAACTGTTTCATGTTGTTATAAATTGCACGTCCTTCTTCCACAGCAGCCACAATAGTTGAGAAATTATCATCTGCTAGAACCATTTCAGAAGCAGTTTTAGCCACTGCAGTACCAGAACCCATAGCAATTCCAATTTCTGCTTTCTTCAATGCAGGAGCATCGTTGACACCATCACCAGTCTAAAACAAGAATTTAAAGTTGAAGAAAATAAATAATGAAGGTGGACACTTACATACAGGACCAGAAAGGGTGTGAAATCACTTTGGTGCAGAACTACTCTGAAGTGAGTTCAGGGAAACACAGAAGAAATGTTTCCCAGAATGAGGCATTACTCTGACAAGGCATAATTTGGATTTAAACACAGTGTCTGCCTTTCAAACCAAGTAAAAGTTGGATTACTCACCATAGCTGTAATCTCATCAAAAGACTGAAGAAACTCAACAATTTTGGATTTGTGAGAAGGCTCTACACGAGCAAAGCAACGAGCGTGGTGGCAAGCATCTCTCTGGGCAGCAAGTGAGAGTTCATCAAATTCACGACCAGTAAAGGCTTTTGTAGAAACATCTTCATCTTCCACAAAGATACCGATGCGACGGCAAATTGCTACTGCTGTGCCTTTGTTATCACCAGTGATCATAATAACTCTAATACCAGCCTGTTTGCACAGCTTTATAGACGAAGCTACTTCAATTCTTGGGGGATCCAGCATACCCACACAGCCAACAAAGGTCAAGTTGGTCTGAAACAAGACAACACCAAGTTTTAGTGCAAGATCCTTTAGACTTCCCATCTGAAATTAGCAAAACAATTGATAGGTTTGTGTGCTAAATGTCTCAGTGTAGTGAGATTTGTTTTCACTCCTGTCCATCACATTCTGTGGTTCCTCCCAGAGCAATTAGAACACCAAGGCCTATGTCACCCTGTCATTTGGTCAAACTCAGTGAAGTACTGCATTATATACTTGCTCTTATGTCAGGTTTTTTTCTTCCTCCTGAAAGTGTTACCTGTTTCACCATATTAGATCTTCACAGCACTCAACTAGAGAAGAACTGCATGCACATTGACAAGTACATCTACGTGCATGTTAACAAGAGGAGGTAAATGAGAATTTTTAATGCTTGAGGAATCACAATGCTAGGTGATACCATCTAGATGAAGAGCATATGGGAGGACACAGTTAATTCCCAGTTCATGATCGCACTCTGAAAGGGGATGCCGCTTCTCCAAACATATCTTGCTTCACATGCACTGATTTTATTAGTTAAAATGTGCTCCAGTTGTCAGCCTTGCAAATTCAACCTGCAAGCAGTCAAGTTTTTCTATTTCTTAATCAGTGCCAGAAGCACAGTGCAGGAGCCAAACACTGTAATGCTGTCATTTCCCCCCCCTACATCCTAGATACAGATTTCATTGGAAAATTACAGAGTAGTTAAGATGATAATCATGGACAGAGCTCTCGCAGCAGACAGCATAGGGGAAGAGAAGTGAACTGGACCCTCAGAACACAAAATGGCAGGTATGTTTCATCACAAAACCCCCAAAGAGGTCTTGCAGTTGAGCAATGTCAAACTGAAAATCATTAAAGCTGAAACCACAATGCAATTTTTGGAGTATTTTTCAGAGTCAGTCTCTGAATACAGTTTAAGTTGTTATGATCCTGAGGACCTTATGTATATTCATAAATTATAATTTGCAGGTGGCTGTTTAACTAACTTTTTCTTACATTTTTATCTAAGCAGCAGCATGTATAACAGCCACCAAGAACACACACAAAGTGTTTTCCTTTTAAACCCAAAATAAGCAGGGGTAATGAAGTAGGAAGGACAGGTATCATAACCACAGAATACTCTAAGTTTTACCCCTTAAGTTTCTTCAAAGATACAAACAGTCTCTTCTTAAACTGTGCATCCCCTCCATACATGGCTAGCTACTGTCTGACATCAATATCCAGAAATGAAAGTTCTCAGTTCTAGCTTCCTCAAGGAAGAATCAAATACAAGGAGTCACCATTCTCCAGTTTAATAGAGGGAGAAGTGTTAAAAGGGTATTTTACTAAACTCACCTCATAGTTAATGAAATTTGAGGAGTCCTCAAGATTCATTTCCTCTTTTCTGGGTGGATTGTCATGGGTCGCCAGAGCCAAGCAACGCAGTGTGTCTCTACCAGTTCCCCATTCTCTAATGACTGACATTATTTTCTGCTTAATTCCAGCAGTTAATGGTATTTTAGCATTCCCAACACGCACATGCGTACATCTGTCAATCACACCTTCAGGAGCACCCTGCCGAGGCAAAGGAAAAAAAAAAAAAAGGTAGTTTAGCTTAATAAAACCCTGTTATAACATTTGCTGAAAATCAAAAGTCTTTCTTTCAGGCTGCAGTTGGCTGTGCCACAGTTTTTTTAGAGCTGTGCCACCTCTGCAGCCATTCCATAACTACCCTTTCTCAAGTGAGGAACTGACCTTAACAAACATCTTACTCATGGATGTGCGGCTCGGTTTGTTCGGTGTACAATAGACAGACATAGACTTTCTGTCTCTTGAGAATTCCAGAGTGAATTCTTTCTTCATGAGTTGTTTTATCACCTTATAAAAGAAACAACAAACCATAAAAATGTATTTAGAGAATACATCCTACAGAACTGACTCCCCAGTGAATGCCAGATAAAAGAGTACTAACCGAGTTGCAAGCGTTTGCACGTTCAATTCTAGAAAGTCCTTTCAAGTCCGTGTCAAACACATTCATCTTCTCAACCAGACAGGTAAGTGCCGTTTCTGTGGCTTCACCAACTTTTTCATATACTCCCTTAGCCTTTAGTTAACACAAAACAAACAAAAACCACAGGAGTTTACTTTAAACCTCACTTGGAAACTACCAGAGAAAAGTTCAAGTTTCACAATGGAAAAAAAAATCTTAACAAGATTTACTATGGCTTATGAAACAAGTAAAACTATTTTAAAGAAAGCAACTTTGAAGAGTATGATTCGTAGGAAACTTCAAGCTTTTGCTCTCAAGACCAGCAGTGAAGGATGAGGATGTCAGTACTTAAATCACCAAGCATTTATGTCATGATGAGATGCAGCAACCTTAAGGAAGCAAGGCAAAGCCAGAAAGTAGCAGTGCATTCTCCACAGCAAGAGATCTAAGCTCCAGATTACACTTGCTGCCTCAGCGTTCAACAAACAAGTCATTCCCAGAGTTAATACTTGAGAGGACTTGAATACTCTCCTCCTTGACTGGAAAGGGATTTACCACTGAAAGGTATTACACAGATGAGAACAAACATTTATTCTCATTCTCACACTCTCCTCTGTTCCAGGATATGTACTTACTTCATTGTAATCCAAAGAGGAATCATTACAGAGCGCACAGATCGTTGCAAGTTCCACAAGGCCATCATACTGGCTACATTTAATTAGTTTGTCATCTTTATGCCTTTCCAAAAGGAAGAAAAGGGGGAGATTTAAGTTAGTTATTTAGTATTAGCATCTCACCTTTTTCCCTTCTTTAATCCCTTCATTTCCGTTTAGTACAATGCTTATTAGTTATGGACTTGGAACTACAGAACCAGAAACTGTTGAGAAGAGCAGGTTTGACAAGGGTGAGTTCTGAAGTTTAAAGAGTCATGGAAGGAATGACATGATTATCAACGAAATCACTACCTGAATTACAAAACTTTATTTCCTCCAGTGACAGTCACAGAGCAGCACAGTAAAGAAGAAGCCTATAAAAGCAGCATTAGAGTGTGCATGGGACTCGTTTGGGAGTTCCAAGTAAAAGAGGAATATTGTTGGAT
Source organism: Thinocorus orbignyianus (assembly GCA_013400375.1). Classification (NCBI taxonomy): domain Eukaryota; kingdom Metazoa; phylum Chordata; class Aves; order Ciconiiformes; family Thinocoridae; genus Thinocorus; species Thinocorus orbignyianus. The sequence continues at coordinate 112,563 of VXBW01000279.1, read as the reverse complement.
CCCTTTGGAGCTTGGCTTCCTTAGCCTTACTGCATGTTCTGTAGATTTATCGCCATGCATGAAATGCACACAACTGTGTAGGCATAAAAGGAGATCTGGTCTCTTAGATTTTTATTTTATTTTTAAGAAATTAGACTATATGTGAACCTCCAAAACCAATGAAAAGCCAAGTCATTTCACAATATAAATCCCACTAGAAAATAAATAGTCTTTTCTAGCAGTTACACACACTTAATGCTGAATATCTGAACTCTTTCAAAAGAGGGAAGGTATGTCTTCCCCGGAATAATGCACCATTTAGACATCACAAATAAGAAACAACCTCTTTGCCTTCACATTTGGAAATAGATAGGAAATGAATTAATTTTCTGGAGCATTAAAACACTTCTACAGCAAGCACAGAAAAACCAAGGCAGCATTCCATACTCATTTTCCCCACTACCAAAATTAGCAACACCCAACTCATATATAACATCTTTCTTTAAAGCCCTCAAGGAGGGGAAAAAAAACCCACCCCAAAAGGCCTGGTGGTAGAGAGACACGGATCACTACTCCATAAAAATTCATAACAGACTATGTGATGTTGTATTATATAAGCTTTTGTTCAGTCTCTTGTACTGCAAACAAATTCCTGTGTTGTATAACACAACATGTGAGCAAAATACATCTTAAAAAAGCAAGCATGTTTTTAAAGTTTCATTTTACATATAATTCTACAGCCACAAGCAGTGGCTTTGAATGCTGAACTCTTAAGTTCTCAGCAGCTCTGCCACCTCTTCTATCACAGCTAACACCTCCTGGCTTCCCCTCTTCTGAACTTGAATACAACCAGCAAATCTGAATAGCCAAAACTTGTTACCCCAGGGTTCCACCCCTTGCCTGCATATTCCTTATCGACAATTTCTGAAGAACACCAAGTGCATGTGAAGTCTAAGTTGCTGGGGTCAGTTCTGGATAAAGTTTTTGGTCTTTTCCTTAAAGCTTCAGGCTTTTTGATTAGCTAAAGATAATTCCCTCAAAGGTCAAACGCAATCTACCAGCTTTTGCCACAGTTCTCAAATTATTTTGTTTTATATACAGTTTTATGCTTTCAGTTTGCAAATAAGCACGCACACTGCACATGCTGAGACCTGACAATACTCCTCCAAGCTGCCTGACAATCCCCTAACATCCCCGAGAAATGAGTCAGTACAAAGTTTTAGGTCTTCAGTAAGAAGTATTTGCATATATACTCTGAATGCATCTAGAGGAAGTTTATGTATCAAATACTTTGAGAGTAAGGAAAAAATTATTGATTAATCACAAAACCATTTAATGGTTATGGAAAAGATCAGGCTGCCTATACAGGTGTGAAACAACAGTATCTGAAGTTAAACAGAACAAAAATACCTGCCAGGAATAGCTGATATCTAGAGCAGGTCTTGCTTTGGGGCAGTACCATGGACTCAGCTGCCTCAAGGTCCCCAAACTTTGCTTTCAGTGACAGTTTGCAACCCAACAAGAAGTCAGTCACCCTACACAAAATCCTTACAAAGCCACCAATTTAAAAAAAAAACAAAAAACCAAACCAAATAAACCACTGTCCATAAACGCAGAAATAAATCAGCCCTAAAGGTTTGAGAATTTAACTGTTTGTTTCTTTATGCTCCAATAACAGCCTTTCTGTGGTAATTTCTCTTCCACAGAATGTTCTTTACGTACGTGAATGCAGTACGATTAACATGTTTGTTCACATTTCCCCCATTTCAGCAAGTAAAAATAGAACACCAACAAAATAAGACAGTCATCAATGTATACTCAACATCTGTCATCACAATGTATTTTATTATTTTGTTTATCTAGAGCCCTTGGCAAGACCAGCTAAAGAATAATAGCTGGATGCTTTACAAGATGTAGAATGTCACCTTGCCTAAGTAAATGCCATTTCCTGAAATGAAAGCATAAGCTTTTGACAGCAATTAGCTTGGAAACAAAAGAGAATTGGGGAATTAAGATTTCCAGCTGCTGAGAACACCATGGTCTTAACTGCTATGAAAATTAAACTGAGATAATCACTACTGAGATCAGTTAAGATCACATGGAGTCAGAGGCATGTGAAACTCCACAAGGTCATTTACAATTGAATCTTAATTCTACTCCATTCTTGTAGAATGGAATTCTACTATGTATAACTGAAATGATAAGATTAAAAACACATGGAAAACTGGCCAAACAAGAGGAGCTGTAACAAGCCAGTAAGAAGAGGCCCGACCAGAAGTGGAACCCTAAAAATTCCTGAAGCTGTCAGGATGGACCACATATCCCACTAGCAGAGACCTGCAACTGATAAAGTAAACCAAACATATAATTCCTCTCCTAAGGGAATGGGTTTAACACCAGCTCAAATACCAAAGGCTGACAAAGCACACACACCTATTCAATTACAGATGCACCTAGTTCAATAAACTACTGAGGGCAAGGAAAGAAATTTATAGTAAATTAAAAAAAAATAATCAAGAATTAAGTCCAACACACTCATAAGATGTTTTAGAAAAAAAAAATCTTTGAGGCAGGGAAATTGGAAATAGGGAGTTCACAGATTAGCAGAGAGTCACCTGTCTAGATTTATGCAGGTTTGGTTTGGTTGTTTCTGTTTTCTTTTTAACTAAAAAAAACCCACTAAACCTCATTTTGAAGCACTGGAGTAGCTCGTCTCAGTCTAGTAAGATTTCAGTAAAATACTTCTTCTCAATTTACCCCTAATTTGTTTTCAGATTGTCAAAGGAACACTGCAACGTTGGAGACTGTATCAAGCAAGTTTCATGAAGGTTTAATTTTTAGACTTCAGCTTCCTTTTGCTGTTAATTACTTTTCCCCCCAGCCCTTCAGTGTACATCATCACTGGCTAAGCTTTCATTTACTAACAATCACTACTGAATATCACATGCATCAATTTTCAAGCCTAAAGTAACAGTCAACACAAACAAACAAATATTTAACTTCAACAAAACACTTACACTTCTCCCATGGGAGCATATGTTGAACCCGTTACAGTAAATTCATTCAGAGAACAGCTGTCTCCTTCTACTCTGTCCAGGATAAACATCTGAAATTAGAGTTAGAAGTGTTACTACCTTTGGAAAATAATTAATGCAAGACATTAAAACAGACCTTAAGCAAGCAGGTAAGAGGTAATTTCAGGTTCAATAAACAAATCAGACAAAACCAAATACAATGCTCTGAACTTCGATCCCACATGTTTGAACAACTCCCTATACTGAAGCATGAAGTACAAAAAACAACACTTCTGCTTCCCAAATCTCATTGGAAAATTGAATTGTGGCAAAATATATCAGAGATTTGAAGCACACAAACTATGTACCGTTAACTTCAGCTTCAAAGACCACTCATGCACCACTTGACAACCCTGACTATACCCAAGCTCTCCAGAAGCTTACGTGCTTTCTGTCTTGTTTTTGCCAGTTATAAGTCACTTTGCCATTCAGTACACTGGTAAATTAGGAACATTCAGACAGCTCAACTGCCCTGCCAGCATCAACTGAAGCGTTATTTTCAAATAAAGACACCAATTTGAAGGATGCAGTTGTACCCCATAAGACATCTGCATCTCAGTCTTTCCTTTGCTTTTGTTTCCCTTTTAGGAGAGCTGCAGGCAGATGGAGACAGAAAAGAACCCCAGTGCCTGAAGCCCTCATACTGTTATCATGACTTGTGGAGTGGTTGTAGAGAACAAAGTGATTTCTCACTGATAGATAGTATCTCTCAATGAAACTTCTTATCCCTTGGTTAGTGTAAACCCTTTTGCCATACCATGTTTTTAGCAAGACCTTACTTTTCCCTCATTGCACTGCCTTACATTGTAGGGAAGCATCTTCACAAAATACAGCCTAATCACTAGGTGATCCATAACTGATCTTCATCAGTGTCTGGAGATTCTACAATCTTCAAAATGATTTCAAAACTCAAAAAGCTAGAACAGCTTATAAATTAAAAGCCCACAGAGCAGAGCGGGTGCATGCTCAGAGGGAGATACCACAGAAGAACATTATAACAATCCCTTGGGTCTCCTCCTGAGGAGCAGCATCAAGTCTGACAAACATTTCAGTAGAGGGTTCCTTTGGACACTCAGGACTTACTACTTAACATGAAAACTAAAACTCCAAATGGAATTACTGTTGTAAACCAGGCTTCTTAAAAAGCTAAGCCATCTCTTCACTTAGAGTGAAACCAAGAATAAGCGTATTGTTTACAGGTATTGGGATTTTGCTGTGTTTTGGAAAATCTTGCAATTAAGATTATTCTGTAGCTGCCAGAGCTTAACTAGGAACTAAGTTGCCCTGCACAAGATCTAAAACATTTAGCCCTCTACATATAAGGAGTAGAGTATTTTGAACTTTTAAATAAACAGAACTTAAATGATGAGTTAACCAGGAAGCCTACTGCTTTTGGCATCTGCATGATGAAAAAATCCCTGCAAAGACTAGGGCAGTTATGCAACTCTGCTGCAAGTAACCTCCTCTGGAATACTGATGAGCAGCTGCTTTGTGTCTCTTAGGTATAAATACTACAATACTTAAGGAAGTAGAACAAGTCAACCACCAATTAGAAAGTAAAAGCCATCAATCACATGAGAGTAAAGCGCTTAAGGCTTACAAAGTTTTGCCAAAAAATACTGGTGAATAGTGCTCAGCATTTACACATTGGAATTCTAACCCAATGTAATGGCTCTGAACATTTGATGGCCCAGAGTTGCTATGCTACTGAACATCTAGTTATTAAACAGAAGAACTTTAATGTTTTGTCCATAAAATTCCTACACAGTATCAAGTATGAGCGAAGCACAGAGAACTGGCAACTGAACAGGGTTACCCTAAGTAATTACTTAAGAAAGTCCCAAATTAATCAACACTAGGAAGAATACTGGTGAGGGGGGAGGGAGAGAGGACACAACTTAGGCTTACCTAAAAATCTACCATATATTGAAGATGACCCTGGCAATGCTGGTGACAGGGTCAACTGCACCTCCAAGAAGCCAGATTAGCCATATATTTTGCACATTGACAACACCACACTGATCTATATCAGACCAGTAAGAGCTACTGAAGATAAGGTAACCAAAGGTGGAGCCACTCACCAGAGAAAATCCCTTAGGCTATCTGAATTACTGAAGGCAGAAAATCCTCTACCTTTCTCTCATCACTAAGTTTCTCCACCATTGTCATCTCACCAAAATAAAGAGGCAAGTGTTCTATACTTACACACACTCTGCTTCTACAGTGTAACTATCCTACCTTTCTGAAACAGGATAAACCATGTGAAATAATTACCAGTAGACTGAATGGCTTACAGACAAGTCAATGGAAAGCTGCTTGCAAACAACTTTCTCTTCCCTCAAGTATGGGTACAGTTATTTTTGGCCATGACTAAATAAGGGAAGAGATAAAAGCCTTGAACACTACACAGTGGAAAACTGAATTAAAAGTGGAAGCTTATCTAAGGAAAATAAAGCAAGATTTTGATGATATTAGAACCAAACGACTTGCAATCAAAAGAATTCAAGTAATTTTAACTATTCAAGCAGAGTGGCTGAGGAGAAAAAGAAAAAATAAAAGAAACTAGTTCAACATACCCTGCAGACTGACATCTGATTTGTGGTCAGAGTACCAGTCTTGTCAGAACAAATAACTGAGGTACAACCCAAGGTTTCCACAGAGGGAAGACTTCTAACAATAGCGTTCTTCTTGGCCATCCTCCGGGTTCCAAGAGCCAAGCAGGTGGTAATGACAGCAGGCAGACCCTCAGGGATAGCAGCAACAGCAAGAGCAACAGCAATTTTAAAGTAATAGATAGCACCTCGAATCCAGGAGCCACCGTGAACCGGATCGTTGAAGTGACCAATATTTATTATCCAAACAGCGATGCAGATAAGAGAAATGACTTTAGACAGCTGCTCTCCAAACTCATCCAGTTTTTGTTGCAGAGGGGTTCGCTCCTGTTCAGTAGCCACCATCTCATCACGGATTTTGCCAATTTCAGTGTTTACTCCTGTTGCAATAACCACTCCCATGGCTTTACCAGCAGCAATATTAGTACCCTAATATAGATAAAGAAAAGTGAAGAGAACAGTTGCAGTCAATCTATAAACAGGTTTTGATAGTGGGTTTTGTTTGTTTTGGGGTGGTTTTTCTTCCTATATTGAAGAAGTCTGGACTGTGTTTCAGCTAGGCCAGGAAAAATTTGAAGAGGAAGAGAATGACATTCCCCCAATATCTGTAAGAGATTACTCCAGTGTAGAATTTCTGCTTACAAAATGAGCTCAAAATGAACCAGCATTGATCTATTATCAGCAGCATAGTCAAACTCAACTGCTAAGTAAGCAGTATGCATTTCAGCTGGAATCTTAAGTGTGATTATCCTTTCTTTTCAATTAGGATTGTATTGTCCTGATTTAATGTTGTTTACTATGAGTAACAGGTGTGTTCTGCAGGGTTCCCTGTGCAAGCATACTTAAACTTAACACGAGAAAGAACAGTTAGCTTTCCTACAAGGAACCTACCAACAATAAGAGAATTGCTACTTTATCTGAAAAGCATTCAATGCTTCCTTTAAACAAATTTGAATAAACTACTGCATTCCTGTATAGAGAGCTAGCTCTCCATTTTAGCCACACAATATCACCATTTGTGTGGGCATTCTATCAGTTTGAAGAACTATTACTTTAGAAATGTTGTGTAGAAGCACTTCAGAAGTACGTGTGTTCCAGCCTTCAAGACTTTTTGTGAAGGACAAAGAAAGAATAATAAATCAGTTTCCTCATATAAACTGATTTCAACAAGCATCTTCCTTTGAGGACAGCTTTTATTAAAAATTACGGTAATGTTTAATTCATTTAGTTTGATGTACATGGAGACATCCACATAGATTCATATGGAGAACACAGCAAAGAAGTCACACAGCTTTTAGGTGAAGACCTGAAGTTCTACATGGTTTTGTTAAATGAGCTTCAGTGGTTTTTTGTAAAAGAATTTTGACAATTTCAAATCAAATAACTTACAGAAAAAAGCATGTTCTTCTTGTCCTGGTTTACAGCACGAGGATCAGGCACAGGGTCAGTGTGCTTAATAACAGACACAGATTCACCTAAAACAAAGATAATAGTTTTAAGAAGAGATTATGTATCATCTGGATTCCTGTAGGGAATCAAAAAGTTAAAAAAAGTAAAAATGAGGATTATAAGATGTCATATTTATTTCCTCAAATTTTATTAAATTGCCTAAGTGACACAAGAAACACTTCAGTTTACAAAAAAATAGAATGGTTTGTTTTTAATGAAAATAGGAAAGGATTTAAGCAAACATTTTATATAGTTAGTATTTATGAAGGGTACGCCATGTCTTTTAGGGAAGGAAAGAGGTGAGCAGCTGGTACTCCACTCCTCCATTTAACATAGCAAGATCTACTACAGGAATTAGATTTTGCAGTAACAGGCCTTTCTCTTCTCTGCACATTGGAAGAGGTATGTTCTCATTGAAATAATTAGATGTTACCACAGTAATACATCTGCAATGGTATACATCACACTTTACTGGCAGACTTAAAATTCATTTTAAGTGTCATGCAGCCATCTGCTAGTTAACTTTTTTAGATGAAAGTTTTCAGAGAACTCTTCCACAAAGAGTGCAAACACATCAAATTCTATAAACACATCACAGGTATAGAAAGGCTTCTCTTCCATAAAAAACAGCTGTTAATTACTACATCAGATTTCACAAGATGGTAACTCAGTGACTGAAGCTAAGAGCACACTACTTATGAGAAGCTTGAGAGTACCAAAACTTCCCGCTTCTGAAAGCCTTGTTAAGTAGCACCTCAGAGACTTCAGTCCTACTTTATTAGACTCAAGCATCAACTTAAAATAGGCTGCAAACAGAAAAAGGTTTTCTTTAAAAAAAAGAATAATTCTGTTATTCAAACAAAGGCAAGGAATAATTCCCTTTATACAGGCTTCTGGTGGATTTCTTTTTCTGCTTAGTTCCAAGAGCCTGACAAACATGGAGTGCCTACATTTTCTTACGCCAAACAAAAGTAAGCCCAATCAGTTCTGTGCTATTCAGGATCTGTACTGAGAAATTGAGGCCTGTTTCAAGACAGATTTGAGAATCAAAATTATGTTTCTTACCAATACTTCACTGTTTTAAAATTCCAGGCTAGTTAATGTTAATTTATGCTGGCAAAACAGGCAGATCTTCATGTTCCAGCTGAGAGAAAACTGTTACAGTACGCTTGGTTGATTCTTAGCTTCTTTCCTATATTCAGAAGTACTGCTACTTTGTTTTGTTTTCAACAAATCTGAAAAGTACTCTAAATATAGCTCCCGCACTCCAGAGCTGTACCAGAAAACACATGAATGTGCATGCCCAGAATTTCAGCAAATAAGGCTTTAGTGTACTGAGTCTTTAGTAAGAGCAGTTTAAAAGCTGCCTGCATTTCAAAAGTTATTCTCTTGTGTGAGAAAATGGGTAAGATTTCCATACTTTTCATATTTGAGCAGTGACAAGATGTTCAAACCTAGAAGACTGCATGAACTAGAATAAAAATTCTTAACTTTATCTCAGTTTCCCCACAAGTTACTAGGGTATGTCTCTGGGGTTGGGGATACATGCCAAGAAAGCATTACAGGTCTCAGTAAGAATGTTCATCCCACTAAATTTAACATGCAAATCCAGTGATGAAGCAATGCATTCAGCTGCTCTAAGAGTTAAGATACTAGTTCAGAAATTTCCTGCACTTGAATAGCTACAGGCTTGTTTCTAATGGATTATTCTAAACAAACAGCAAAAGGCACCTTTAATTAAGCACATAATTATCCAAAATTCACAGAAATTATACCTGTGAGAATTGACTGGTCTACTCTTAGAGTTGTAGATTTGATAGAAGTAATTCTTATATCAGCAGGAACCTTGTCTCCAACTGCAAAGAAATGAAGAGGACAGAGTTAGAATTTTGTCATCTGAGAGATTTCTAACCAAACATACTATTACCTCTCTCAGCTAGGAAAACAATTTTCCAGTAACTGTTCAGATGACTAAGGTTAGTAACAGCTTATTACTGCTTTTGTTGTTCACAATACTCCAATTTTCTGAGTATCCAACACTTCAGCAATTTAGATTTGCCTTCAAGATCCCTACCCCATACCTAACCTCAAGGAAAGAAGCTGTAAATCACTGCACTGTTTTCCTAATCATATGACTACCACCTAACAGCAAAGGGAAAACATCTCAAGAGAAAGATATCAACTTCAGAACATGCATTCATTAAAAAAGAAAACACCAGAACAGTTAAGGTGAATCAAGTTTCTTTTTCAGAACAACTGTCCTGAAAAGTCTTCTGGTTGTTTTTGCTATGCCTAAAGCCAGACATGTGCTCTCCAACGATCAGAAAGTTATCCAAATTTATTTACTTAGAAACTAAAAGAAGTTGTGCTTTCCTTTTCCTTGGCATCAACTGTGAGAACAATATGTTTCTGCAAATCTGCTCTTTTAACTTTATACTTTGAATATTGCCAGATGTTTCAGAGTTGGAAGTTAATTTCAGATCATACACTACCTTTATTTTTCACTAATGCTACTGTAAGTGTATCATAATCCATATATCAGCTGAAGTTTTGACAGAATTTTTGTTTTGTCATATGTATTCCTACTTTGCAGAAGACAACAGTGGAGGAAAAAGAACCAAGCCAACTCACAAACCAAAGCAGCACAAGATAGTTAACAGCACATTCCTAAAGATGGCAGAGAGTAATGAAGTCACTTCCCAGAGCTGCGAGGCCAGTTTAGCTCCAGTATCTGTCATCCCAGAATTGATTCTTCCACCTTCCTACTTTCTCTTATCAAGCTTTTCTCAGTTTAAAAATAAATAAATAAAATAACTAAAGCTCTGCCATTTTGTGACTACTGCAAATAAATGGTTGCATGCAAATTAATTTGTTAAAGCATATTAATGAGAGGCACCTTTCTGACTCATATGGGGGGTTTCCATGTTCTACAGGTCAGTACTGCTAATGAATGCATACAATCAAACATTCCTAAATTTAGCACTGCAAGTACTCAATGTCAGCTTCTTTTTCATGATAAAAATAATGTAAAGAAGGAAGGGAGAACGTAGCTAAAGAGAGCTGATCTTCTCAGTAGATGGACTCTGTGTCCCTGCAGTAAAATTAAAACTAGCTGCAATTCCTGCAGGAACTGCTTATGCAACTAAGAGCAATAATGCACATGAACAAATACTCCCACGAACAACTCCGCAGCGGTGTTACAGCCTCAGAACACACAGCCACTCACACAGGAAAAATATGGAACAAAAATCTGAAGAAGAGAATTAAGCGCCACTTCAAATGTTAAGTAAATTCACACTGCATGACTTTAAGGTCATAGAATCATAGAATGGTTAGAGTTGGAAGGGACCTTAAAGATCATCAAGTTCCAACCCCCCTGCCATGGGCAGGGACACCTCTCCCTAGAGCAGGTTGCTCAAAGCCCCATCTAACCTGGCCTTAAACACTTCCAGGGATGGGGCATCAACAACTTCCCTGGGCAACCTGTTCCAGTGCCTCACCACCCTCACAGTAAGAAACAGTAAGAAACCCCATCCTGGTTAAAATCAGCAAAAGATTGCCTAGCTTTGCTTGTAGACTTAGACATGTGTTTCTGTAAGCACACATATATGAAGGAATCCAATAAGAAGCCAAGCCACGAATTCCCTTTTTGTATCACTGTAGCATGTGAAAACTAATTTAAGCCACAATGCCCTTGAGCAGGAGAAAATAGCATTAGACAAACGGTGACCAAGGCCAAAAATGGCAAAACTATTCAATATGCTCTCCTGATGTCGCGAGGAGGTTTATACACAGACATATAGTAGCAGCTGGTTTTCAGCTATGCCTGAACAACAGGCTGGAACCTCAATGCAATGTGGTGGAACACCTGTCAATCCGCATTAAGTACTTACAGCAGCTGGAAAACTACAGCCAACTCCAATCCACTACCACAGTTGACAACACTGCTAAAGACTTAATCACTCCACAACACAAAAAAGAAGCTGTTAAAAAAAAATCATCTTAAAATATTCAAGTAATTGGTCGGAACATATGGCAAAGCTTGCAAGTAATTTTCCAACCTACTTCTGAACTTCAAAGTTGTTCAAACACAATATTCACTAGATCTAAAGTACCAGGAGAAACTCCTGCCCTAGTAGACTATTGATATTCAAAGCATCAGTAATTCCATGAAAACTACAACCAACGTTATCAATTGCCTTAATCACCATAACTGTAGTGTTAAATTTATTATTGATACTGCAGCTTTCTAAGATTATCTCAACAATTTAAGGTAAGACACATTATTCGCTCACCCTCTCCGTTTGAGAGGACTGTAGTAAAATATTCAAGGAATTTCCAATAGGCAGGAAAGCTGTACATCAGGGTCAATTACAAAGCTATTTTAAGCAGCTCTTTGCAGAATAACAGCCATGACACTAAGTCATTTGTAGTCTTGAATATACTTTCATGAGCACAACTGAAACTGAATATAGATAGGAAATCAACCTATGATAGATAGGAACTCACAGGAAATCCTTAGTGAGCAGTCCAGTGCAGATCTCATCTACAAGTAGGAGGAGGCTTTAATTCCATATACTTCAACAGAGGAAAGAAACTGGGAGGAGTTTGTTGGGGTTTTTAATTCAATTACATTACAGAACCAGTGAAGTATTATCTGAGGCTTGAAACGCAAGAAATTAGAAGGTAAATATGTATTTGCATTGCCCACTGCAAAGCCGCTACAGCCTAAATGGATATAGATATAATCCCATAGTTTTACACCTAAAATAACAGATCAGTTGCAGAAGTGTCTTCATTCTTTCTTTTAACCAATGTTTTTTAATCCTAAATTAAGCAACATTGAAGAAATCAAATAAGCTTTCAAAACTGCCCAGACACATGTTCTTAAAGCATAGTTTAGCCAAATACATGAACTACTGATTAAAATAACCCTTCTAACTATAAAGTTGACTGTTTCCTGGAAGAGCAAGAGCAGGATTTGGTTCATATCCTCACAGCTTTATTCATAGAATTCTTTTATTCATGCATAGAATACTATTTTAGTACTTAACTTCAGCACACAATAAAGGAATCTACTTAAAACCAATCTGGCCCCTGTAAAGGGGTAAAAAAAAACAACAACAACAAAACAAACCACAAAAACAAACCCTTTCTATTTAACTGTGCATGACTCTATACCAGAGCAGACAATTTATTTTCCACTCCTTGACAGAAACTGGAGTGGCATTGAGTTGCAATATGAATTTCAAGTTTATGTCAATTGTTTTTACAAGCTGTATGCCTTCCCTGAAAATACAGACAGTTCTGAATCTGGAAATAATAGGTTCTGCAGCTATCAGTAAGTAGCAATGTTATCGTGCCAACACTCCCACTGACTATAGCTGGCCTTTCTTCTCCAGTTCAAAGCTCCCCACATCTTATGGAACATCTCTTAGTGTCACACCAATGTTATAGGTCAATTTCCACTCTATATGTAGAGGCATTTACACACGTTTGATCATAAGCACAGTACAACCCCATTTAGCAGCAGAGCACATCAAGCAAAACAGGTGCACTTCCAGAAATGACGGCAGTTCTCCATGAAGGGGCTTCCTCATGAACAAAAGTCTTCAGAGGACAATGCCTGTTACATTTTCAGCTACGTGGTATCAACAAAGAACTTTTGACTGCAACAGGACAATACTTATCTTCCAAATCTCAAATGATATCCTAGATCTTCTAGCACAAATTGCAGGTGACAGTAAGCAATATTAACTTTACCCCCAAAAGCCACTACGACATACTAGAGTCCTCAGAAGAAAATTACGACTTTGAACGTGTACTTTGAACACCATTATCAGCTGTTAACTGCCTCTGATCTCTTTGCAACCTTGCTTAGAGAAGGTTTACAAACAGATACATTACAGAAAGTGAAAACTTTTCCTTCCTTTTTAATTTGTTATAAAAACAATTCATCTTGTTAGCAAAGAAAGCGATCCCTATGCAAAAAGCACATCTGAGTGATCACAATAAATGAAAGCAACTTCTCCTGTAGAAGTCAGGATAGTTCTTCATATGCAACATGGACCTAACACTTTCTTATTTATGTTTATCATTAACCAAAGGTGGTGTCGACCTGTACCTGCTATCAGCAGGCTGGGGTTGGAACTGGACTTTTGCAGCAAAGATTACCAGCACAGCTCTAAACTATTTTGCCACTGTTGTCAGAGTTCGTAACTTTCTTTTTTTTTGGCAAGTTGTGAAGAGCTAGGATACTGTTTCAACATATGGTTGAACAATTCAGGAACACAAACAACAGTTCCTGAAATGGGGGGGAAACAACACAATTTAAATGTCTCAATAGAATAAGGTTCATTGTTGAGACATTCCATGAATTTTTATTTTTAAGACTCTGCAGTCTTTCTCCTGCTTTATTAGGATGCTCCCATTTCCTTATGATAGGGTAGAAATACTAACAAATTCAGCAGATAGGACCTACCAGGCTGTTATTAAAACATCTGACTCAATGCACTACACATGGGGTTTTACCATCAAAAGTGAAAAGAGGTATTAATTCTTTCACCAAAAATACATTAAGTGTTAGCAATTGTTTTAACTCTTTCAGCATTTTTGTATTATTATGGGTACAGTTATTTAAACCACATTTTCTAATGAGATCTTCAAGAGTCAGTTATTTCTAAGTCTTCTCTCTTGACCAAAAATAAGTTTCTTATCCTTGTTACAGAACAAGGATGTTGTGGGAATATTTACTAACAAACTGAGGCAATTGAGACCCCTTAAGGTTTAAGAATTTAAGAATTGAAACGCATACGAGATGCTACATATTTCATCAACCAGAATCAAGCATTGTTTCTGCTGAGGGACAGTAGCAGTTAAATCTTCTCCCTGAACAGAATGGGCTGCTTCTATTTAGAAGTATGGCTCTTGTAGTAGCACAATTGTTTTTTATATTAAGGTTCCTTAACACAAGCTCAGCTTAGCTCCCCTTCCCCTCTTGCATACATACAATCTAGTCTTCCTATTGTGTTTGATTTCCTTAGACCATCAGAAACTTAATTTGTCTTCCGTAGTAACAGGTATTAAGTATTTTAACACTTCCTGAACAGGGTATAATAAAATGCTACCAAAAACCAGAAGCTTTACAAAACAGGAAGATTAAGTTCATCTACGCTTTCATTCAAGGTCAAGAGTGTCAAATTATCAAACTCAGAAAAGTATCTATGAAATACATTTTAAGTCCAAGTTTCCACTCCAAATCAGTAAGATAAATATATTTTCCAACAAGATTATAATAGCACTAGTCCATTTAGTTTTAGCCATACAAGTAAAACAGCATTTTCTTTTACTGCCGAGATGACAGAACAATACATTTGAATATATTTCTTCTTTGCAATTAGGATGCGTGTGACAGATTAGACAATGCTCATGAAATAGCCTTCTCTCTCATATGCCATTCTGCGTTCTAGACAGACAAAAAATACCCACAGAGCTTACCGTGCAGTATACACATGATTATCCTAATCTAAGAACTGTTAGAGGTAGAAATAAAAAAAATAAAAATCCAACAAAATACTTCTACAGATTGCATTATCAACAAACACCAGAAATACAGGAAAAGCAAAACTTTTTGGGAGCATGAGATTTGGAAGTCACAACTGAAGGTTATATTGAGAAAAATGTATATATTGTAATAAATATTTCATAACACTTGAATCATTCCTGTTTTATTTCTTCTCATGCCATAGAAACACACTTCTAAGTGCCATTCTCTCTGAAGAGGGCACCAGAACATTAAATAAGATGTGCCAACAGACAGGTACCCTGCCCATAAAATTAGCTAAGAGCAGAAAGAACAATCTAGTAAGTTAAGCTTCAATTCATGCTAGCTGAAACAAAACTACCTTTCAGGTAGAAAGCAATGACACCTTCACACCGAAGCTGAACTTCTGTTTTCAAGTTAGGCTGCATTTGGGTAACACAAGAACAAACAGTAAGAATTCTAGAAGTACAGCATAGCTCCAAGTGAAAGTTTTCTTTAGCTTTACAAAAAGCTGGGGGTTTGGGTGAAATAGTACAAACAGAACATTATCTTCATGTTTCGGAATTTTGTCCAGTACTATCTATGTTTATAATAAAACCCCACTGGGATATTGGTTCTAATCAGAGTATAGAACATCAGATATGTTTTGAATTCAAACAATTAAAACACAATTAGTTTCACTATTTTTACTTAGGAGTTTGGCAACTGGAGGAAAATGCTATACAAACCGGGGGGAAAAAAAAACAACCTGGAGATAGGTTTCGTAAGTTTCCAAATGTGTGGGGAAAGTGACACAAGTTCAGGCTGTGCCCTGACTTGAACCTCACGTAACTCAAGACTGGAGTCAGTGGAGTATGGAACACAGGCACTGCATCCAGTTATCTCAAAGCTGCCTCTGATATGTTAGGAGTTTGATGGCTGAGGCGTTCACTGAAGCCCACAGATTTATGTGCTCCTTGTACACGTATTTATTAACCACTGATCTTACTGCCATATTTTTTCTTGTTCAAAAGCAGTACTTCATGGAAGAAAAAGGCAAAATATGTGCCTAGTCTTTGAAAGTTAAACCTGACAACTTGCACTAGGTAAGAAAAAAAAAAAAACAAAAACAAACCGAAAACCAACAAACAACTTGCAGTCAGCTTTCTTCCACACTGAGACATGCACTTAGCAGTATGCTTTTAGGACAGGCTCCAGTAGGTCACCATTCTGGACTGAAGTTTTACTCCAGTCTTTTCAGTATTCTTCTCCAACCTCAGTATTTTTCAAAAAAAACACACCAGAAACCAAAAACCAAACAAGCCACAAACCAAAAAGTAAACCTGCATCTCTAGCACTGAGTCTGAAAATCAATTACAGCTATTGGAAAAGTAACACAGGCACAAGGACCCAGATGTTTTTGAATAAGATCTGCAACATCAATGTTTGTTGCTTATACTATCAGTGAGAACTATAGCTCTTCATAACCACACTGGAGGTTGACATAATTCACCTCAAGAATCTTCCTTCCCAATCTTCTTCACCCTAAAATTTATCTTGCCTTATGATTAAGGCATCTATGCTGTAGGAGGAGTCTTAAAGTGCTCTGCAGTTAGAATTAAAAGCCTCAGAAAGTAGTTCTTGCACACTTTATGTCAGGCGTAAGTGTAAAACTAAGTCTTTTGGAATACACACTAATTTAATAAGCAGCAGTTTCTGGGAACTCTTTATTTTTAAGTTGTTGAGTACTTACAGATATTATAATGGATGACAAGAACCATCATTCAGCACTTCAGGGAAAAGAAGAACTACTGTGACTCCAGTTTGGTCACTTATAGATTGCAACTAATGAACATTCATTTATTAAAATACAGGAAGTCAGATATACTGTATCTAAACCAGGATATTTTACACAGAAAAATATAGCAGAAGCAAGCAAAGCTCATTTCTGCTCCCAAATGTGCTTCTTTAAAAATAAATTACTTGCAACCAATTTATTCCATTTTGTCATACTGGGCTTCATAAAAAACTTCTAAGAACTAAGGCTCTGCTGGCCTAAGTTTCTCTTTAAAATGCTACTTTAATCAAGGCAAACAGAAACTTTACTAAAACAAAGGACATCTTTAAGCTAATAAGATAGCCACTAGTTACAAATTTAGAGTGCATCCTCCAATAAGCTTTGGTAACAGCAAGATAATCCATTTTAAGACTGGCAAACTGAAAAGCCACTTGAGGACAGCATCTGGATTTTTTTCAGTTCATCAGTTCTAAGAAACAAACAGTGTAGCTTAGTAACCCTTAGACACTGCACTTCTGAGAACTATGCCCACCAGAGGTCTGCAAGTAAATTTTAAGGCATGTATCCCAAGCCCGTAGCTCCAACTTCATCCCAAAGAGTTGCTGTTGACCATTCAGTACCATTTCCATTATCTCTACTTAAGTGGCCATGAAAGAAAGTCTTCCAAATGTATACAGTTAAGAAATTCCTGTCTGGACAGTCTCTGAGCAAACATGGACTACAGTGTCTACTAGCACACCTGCAAAGAGGTATTGTAGCATTTTTGTTGAATTTGTTAATTACTAGCCATAAGGACCAGTAATTGCTCATCAAATCTGCAGTAGCTATATGCACTGATCCCCAAGACACAGGCAAGACAATAGTTATCCACCACTTGAGGGACAACCTAATTTAGGTTACTCCCTATTTACTACAAGGTACAAGGCAGACCTGCAGTTTTGCTATTTTATTTCAAGTCAAATAAGCCAGTCTTTATTTCCTCTGTTGACAGAACAATTAAATAAAATGTCTTCCAGAAGCTTTTAGAAGGCCATGAGGCAGACTGAATAGTCTATATAATGAGCAGTCAGACTGCACAAATAGCCTAAGGAGCCAGAATAAAAATTAATAGGATAAACCATTATTGCATATCTGTAGGTTACGCTAAGCTAATGTGGTTATCCTTAATGGGTTCAAAACTACTGAAAATACCAAATGATTTTGGAAATGGTTCAGTGCTACCTATTCTCAGGGAACTCTTGCATTTTAAGGGGCAAATATATTCCCCCACTTCCCCTGAACTGCAGCATCAATCTCCAAGTTCCACGCATTCTGTGTCAGACCCACAAGTAGCTACTTCAAATTAACAGAGCTGTTATAGTGTTAAATACAAAGTATTTCATAATAGAAGACCTGTAGAAAGTTGCCTAAAATTAGGTATCAGCATAGGGGAGAAACCTATCACCTGGTTATTTATGCCACTCAGTTGAAAGATATTTGCCTGGACACACAAATGTCGTTGGCACTTTGCCTAGAATTCCATACCCAGATATGTATCCCAGTATGAAGTGCTCTGTCACTTCCCTACATGGTCATCTTTTTGCAAACACCATGTCAAAGGCCATCGCAGTCCTCTCACACTTGAGGCACAGGCATGTACAGAGTCTCTCTCACCTCCAGGTCTTGACACTAACGCTGGTACATAGTGCATTGCTCTTCTCTACTGGCTCGGTAGCTTTTCCGAGTTTGATTACCGTTAAAATTTCATCATTGTGTATCTACAAGTTAGGATTTATTGTTGTATCCAGGTTTGTTTTACGCTGAAGAACTTATTTCTGTATTAAACATCCACAAGAATTACACTTAGTTACCCTCACCTGAAGCTGCAGTTGATTACTTTTACCAATATAAGAAAAATATGGTGAGTGCTTAAGACCAGGTTGAAACTGTTTGACCCATCAGTTTGAATATTTTAATCAGCATGAGCTTCTACAGTTGGTCAACAACCTGGACCACCTATCAAACTGAAGAATTTTTGTTTCTCTACACAATCATACTAGTTTTTAAGTTTATCCTTTTTTAAAAGGATCAGTCCTATGTGCGTTGGACTATCAGACACTGTTCTACAAATAGATTTTAAACTAATGCAATAGCAACCCTGTGAAAAATAGGATACAATGCTTGTTAAAGACACCCTAGTGTTATTGGTATGCTAGGCAGGGGTTTATTTCCAAATCATTCTCTTGAGACACAGGCCTTTTAAAGAGACATCTCAAGGCACAAGTAATTGATTTTATTGATACTGACAACATAAAGCAAGATAAGTAGAATCCCACATATCCCTCAGGTGTTTCACATACAACTTTAGCTTTGTCTTTTTCTGTAAGATGAAAATACAACCTCTGACTCTCCCAAAACAGCAAAGAATCAAGCAAAATGTTTTCTGTGCTCCAGACGCCTGGCAGAGCAGCAAAATCCAGCAGTTTTTCTTAGTGGGACAGACCAACCAAGTACAAAATACAGTCATCAATTTGCAACCCTACCAATACTGCTTTAAAGTACCAAAAAATACAACTCCAATGTACTCCCATGATATCCAAAACTACCATTTTATTGCTGACATCTAAAAAAAAAACCAGAATAAAGATTTGGACTAGACATCTACTACAAAATCTGTAATTTATATAGTTCTGTTTGCCTCAAAAGGACACAGAAAACCTCAGTTGCTTTAACAACATCAGTTGTTAAACAATATCACTGCAGAACTCACAGATTTGACTGTGCAGTGCAGTCGTAGCGAGTCAAAACAGCAGAGTAAGTGACAAGGTATCACAATTCACCCTTTACTTCAGCTATCAGCACTTTGTATTTGTACTTGTTCTTCACTGACAAATGCTAAGAGGAAACTAGTTTTCAGCCTTCATGAGATTCACACTCGCTCTGAATTACCCCGGCCGGGGCTGCTGTAGCTGAATCATCCAATGCACAAAACAGAGACTCAAGACGGGGCTCAGCGATTGTTAAAGTTTCTCAAGGAACGAGAGCTGGGCAGGCAGCCAACACCAACTTAATTTTGAGTGCATACTTTCTCTGCCTGCTAATTAAAATAGGAGGATAGTCAAGTTTAAGGGTATATATTTATCGCCTCCTGAGACCGCTACCACCTCTAAAAGCAAAGTGACACTAGTGGAAAGAAAGAAGTTTGATGTATACCCTAAATCATTCTCAAAGGAGCAATCACTCAGCTAACAGCTGATAATGACCTACAAAATACAAGACTGCAATTACTTCTGACACTTAACAAGAATCACCTAGTTTTATCTGGGAAGGCATCAGAAACATTGAAATCACTGACAAATCCAGTTTAAGAGGGAAAAGTTACTGGTGTGGCATATCAGCAAAATGAAAGTCTTACAGAAGTACACAATAGTTATATTTTTTACACTCCCTTTTAGGGCAAATCTAAGTTATTAGAAAGCCTGAAGCCAAAGTTCAGTCTTTTAAGACTGGTACTTCAAATGCTTACAGCAGAGAAATAAGCTCTACTTTGTATTTGTATAGTTATCTGTGTTCTCCTGTAGAGTAGTCAGCAAAAGGAGCAATAAGGAATTATGAATTATAAGAAAGCATTGAGGTCACACAGCCATCATACCAGCAGAGAGAACAGAGGAAAACATTTGTAAAGAGAAGCTGCAAGTGTAAAAGCTGGAAAAAACCTTTAGATGAAATTAGCTTTCCTTCAATATAGGACAGAGCATGATTAGAAATAAAAAGACAACCCTAAACCTCCACATCCCAGAACCCAAGGAAATTGACCGCATTTAAGAGTAAGAGAAAGTATTTTGTAACAGAAAACAGATAAAGATACTCTGAAACTAGACTTCAGAAAATTTTAGAGTTGTGACAAGTGTTAAAACCTGTACTCCAATTAAGATGCTTTGTTTTTAGACCTACCAATTAAACTAAGTGGTAATTTGAAAAACAATCCCCTCAGTGCAAATACACATTTAAGGTAATTACAGATGAACAGAAGCAAGATTGTTCTTAAGCAAAGCATATACTTAGGCATCTTTCAAAATTCCCCCCAGGGCCTCAAATCATTAAGAAAAGGCCCCCACAACAGTTTTCCAATAGTATGCTAATACAGATATGTACTACATAAACGAGCCTTACCTGCCACTTCTACAATATCACCTGGGACAATGTCTCTTGCTTTAATCCTTTGTACACTTTTTCGGTCTTGTCGATACACTTTGCCCATTTCTGGTTCATATTCTTTAAGAGCTTCAATAGCATTTTCAGCATTTCTTTCCTAGAAGAGAGCAAAAAGCATGCAATCTTAAAAACCCTAAAGGAAAAATGCACATTGTATCTGATTTTTCAAATGGGTTATCATATGAATAGTAGTGACTCAGTTCAACTATGTTTGTCCATACAGAAAATTATGTGACCTCTGCCTTTATGAGGTTGCTGCCTGAATTATGTTGTAATGATTTCCAGAAAGTAGTGGGCATTTAGAACCTTTAAGTTGCTTATTTGAACTCCAAAGCATTTCCCATCAAGAATATCCAGTGTCTTATTATAGGAAGGCTACACAGAGTTCTGCATAACATATAGATGTTTTTTGACATTAAAAAAAGAAGCATTAAGCAGAATTAAGACTCATTGATATAGTTCTGTCTCGGCTGTACCTTACCAGCTGGAGCAGTGTGAACTCAGACTGGAATGGACCAGCGCTACTGAATTTGACTTACTGATAGAAATCAAGGGTCAAGTTAAGACAAAGCTCAAACAGCTTATTATCAACTTTGTTTCAGCAAATCAAGTCACACTGAAGCAAAAATCAAAGCGTTTAGTCTAGAAATTTCTGTAGAGTTATGAACTTAGATGAATCCCATCCCCACACTTGACAACGTTTTTATTTCCACTAACGCTAGCACAATCTGAGCTAAGCACTACCAGAGATTGGTATCAGCATCATGATGCCACTTAGATAAAAGACAACGCAAGCAACCAACAGCTTGTCAGTCCTCCTTCTTTACCTCTTGGAGAAGTAACTTATTTTCCGTTTTCCAGCCTATTGTTAAGTACAAATATCACAGTCCTGATGACTAGACAATATTAAGGTGCACAAAGTTTTTAGAATGTCAAATATATATCAGCCTTTCCAGATAATAAAAAACTTCCTCCTGCACATATCAAAGCAGAAACCTGATCTTCAGGAACTCAAAGGTTGAGGCACTAGGTACTTCTACACAGACGTGGCTGAAAACCAGCATTACCAAAACTACCTTGAAGGACTAAGATTTACATGGCACAGCTCAGTACCAAGCAGTGCAGGAATACCAGCAAAAACCCATAAAGCTATAATTAATAGCAGGTTCATATTCCATCAGGTAAATTAATTCTTCTCCTCAGCACAATAATACTGATACTGCTTTTCTGTGGATTAACTAAGTGTTAACATCAGGAAAAACCTTAAAGGTACAAAACGAAGTCCCACAAATGGAAGGTTATTTCATTCATTCTCCTTCAAAGTGAGAATGAATGAAATAAAGAAGAATTAACTGTGTTTCAGCCTGCTCAGTGTTTTAGGCTCTGTGATTTTGTTCCCAATTTGCTTGAAGTTACAGTACTTAAACTATCTTGCCAACCACTGAAGTAGTAGCAGATGGCACTTTGGGAAAAAAGCACATGAGAGGAAAGGTTGAGGAGGGCAGAGCTGAGGCAATGACTCAGTTGCTCACACCGAGTACCTGTAGAAACAAATACATTTATGGGTGGAGACTATGCATTGGGACTTATTTTCCATGCCCACTGAAACAAAGGAATGAGTCATTCAATCCGTACAGCAATTCTGTTTCACTGAAGTTCACTGCATGTAGAGATATATATACTCATATATACATATATAGGTATTCCATGCACACTATCATGTCTGAATAACAATCGGTTATTTCCTAAAACAGGGTATGCAAATACAACAAGAACATGCCCAAACAATACAGATAGAATTTTGCATGTATTAATCGTAAGCATGAAATGTAAAACTAACTCCAAGTTAAAAAATTAATTCTTGCACAATTGCTTCATGAAGATCTGAATAGAAAATGACACTTAAGGGGGCAATGTTATCATCCCTTGGTTGACATTACCTCTTCTCTCCACACCACCTCTAGCAGCTGTGCACTGCTAAAAACTGTGGGTTTTGAGGGTTAGATTTCACCCAACTTAGTTGGGCTAACACAAAGCACTGCACAAGAAAGTGCAGCAATGTCACTTCTGGCATCTGCCAGCACGCAGGCTCCTTAACATGTTTTAACCTGTTAATAGGGTTGCCTCCTCGATGTCCAACAGTTTTTGGGGAGATGCCTTTGTCTTTTAAAGCATGAAACCCAGCTCACTAAATAGCAAGTAATTGTCACATTAGCACCACCCCTTAAAAAAAAAGCCACAGAACAACCAACCTTCAAAGAATCTAAACTACCCTAAAAATCCTGGAATACTTTTTATCTCCACAAAAAAACAATTATATTAAAATATATCCTGAGTGATCAAATTAGTAAAAGTTTACATGAACAATTTTGTTTTGGCATCTCAAGAAGTGTTAGAATGCTATCAATGTTACTGCTGATGCAATTTATAAAAAGCCATCTAATTCATCTGACAGCTGATGGCATAGGAAAAATTTCAGAGTATTTAGATGTTCTCAGAACAAACCTCTGCCTTTTGGCAGACATGCACTCTTTAGATGTACACTTAATAGGCACTATAGTAATTGAATAGGAAGAATTAATACTGTATTAATAAGTGTACTAGAACATAGTATTTGCCTCAACAAAAAGCAGACAAGAAGCTATATTACACGTGTTCCATCCTTTGTTCCTTAGTTAGGACAAAACTTCTTATCTTTTTTGCAAGGCAATCCTTGATGTATTTTTAGCCTTGCAATATTTGATTTATTTCCAAAATTCAGGCCTTTGTTCTGGACTGTTTAGTTCATACGTTCACCAGCACGTGGCCACGCTGATGGGCACTTTGCCTTTTTGGCAATACTTCTGAAGCTTTTATTTCACCAGTAAATCAACATTTTCTTTACAGAAGTTTCATGGTATGTTGACTCTCAGCAATCTAAAATTAGCAATACACGTTACTTACATTATATAAAGTCCCTGACACTACACTGCACAGTCCTTCCTTTTAAACCAAAACACCCCCAAAACATTAGTGATTTGACATAAAAATACCACGTACCTGCCACACTCCCACAATTGCATTGGCTACTAATATAAGTAAGATTACAAAAGGCTCTACAAATGCTGTGATGGTTTCTTCACCTTCCTCAAACCAGGCCAAGACCTGTAAGAGAAACACAATGATTTAAATCACTGATTTACACAGACACCTTACAAACTTAAGATCCAGTAACTTTCAGCTTGAGGTTCTACTGCTTAGACTTCAGCAATTTTTGAAACCCCTCAATTGTCCAAGGGGTAGCTTGGTAGTTCATGAATGAGTTGGCAATATGCAATGGAAAAGCAGAAAATCTTTACAGAAGTAGTACAAAGTTCATTTCCAAGGTTGCTATTCTTTTAAAGGGGCAAGCTATTTATTTGGGAAACTGCTACTTTTGCTTCAAAAATGAAAGCAGAAGTTATGAAAACAGCTATGGCCGTGAAAACGTTCAAAGAAAACGGTTCATTACTGTGTAAAACAGGATGCAAACGGATTAGTTTGACCACTTAGAACACTGAAGCTTTGCCAGCATCTCAATTTTAACCAAGTTAATTGTTCTCTACCAATAACTTAGACACACAAATGGGAGCAGCTTTACAAGTTTTAAGTGAGTGGATATGAGAAGTAACATCTACTTATGTAAATGCAAGTTATGTCTTACTGACACATCTAAGTGAATTGTATAGTTAGATCTGAAGCTGAATTCTGATCCAAGTAGCTGACAGAAGTCAGACTAAAACTGGATTTTTAAAACAAAAATCGACTTGAGGACTTGAATATACAGTATATTTTACTTGAATTCATCTGCTTTAGAGTTACAGTCTAGTTTTAGGTTTCTGCCATTTACTTGATTTGAATGTGTTTACGTCAGGGCCTCTGCAGAGTTCTGTAGTTAAAGAAAAGTCAAGCTAACACGACCAGAGAGGAAGAGCTTTTTCATCAAAATGTTGAGCAACAGGAAGCCTGGAAAGTGACAGTAAATAGGAAGAACGTGTTGAGATAATTAGGGCTGGTAGTCAGGCAACAGCACTCTGAATCACTAGAAGACTGCAGCGAGCAAACCGCTACTAAAGCCAGCACCATAATTCCACCAACATGCTGCTCAGAGCTATTGCTCAATTGTGAAACGCTCCAGGATGCTAAAAGGAAGGAGCAGCAGCATGAAAGCCTCAAGCAGAAAACAGACTGTCAAGCAAATCCAATGCAACAACAATTTTTTATTACAAAAGGATAAACTTACAAGATGCAGGTTACGATTAATAAGACTAAAACATTCCAACTGGCAACACAACATTTTGAGGGTCTGCATAATCCCTCTGGGGAAGAGATTTAGTAAAGATCTCTTACACTATCACAGTGTTTCTTACTGTTCAGATATTAGGTGTTTAGCTTAAATAAGTAAACTTTAATTAGAATAAATTACTTAGGGTTATAGTATGGTGTGATTTATACTGTTTGCCTCACTTTACTTCGGATGAGTGGCTAGATTTGCTGAAGCCTCTAGGCCACAACAGAGGTAGTTTTCATCATAAATTTCCTAGCAACTGGTACAGTGCTGTTTAGTCTTAGTGTGAGGAAAATGTCCATAACACACTGGTGCTTTGGTAGCTCTTCTCCCTAAGTCTGGGACTTCTCAGTTTCCTATATCACCCCAGACCAAAAATCACCATTCGACTAAAAGACACACGAGGAGTTGGTGTGTAGATCACAAGGGTGTAATTGCCCTAGGATTTCTTAGTATAACATCCTTCTTTGGAGGCAACCACCCTGGGCTGACTTTGCTGCTGTTTTGTTTTTTTTTTTTTCAATTAAATTAATTATTTTTTATAAAATCTGTGCGTGTGTAGTCAAAAGGGGCAGTGTAGTCAAAAGGGGCACCCTTTGGCTCACCAGGGTCACAGACTGTGAAGGGATGAAGGGTCCTGGCAGTTAAGACTTCGGGTGACGTGTGCAACTCCTTGAATGGTGTGAGTGCTCAAGGCAGCAGCTTCTCCTTTAACACTTCCCTCCTCCCGTATCACTAATCTTCAATCCTCAGTAACAACTTTTCCCATTTGACCTGCTGGAGCAGTCACGCAGTCGATGCTGCAGTCTTCACTCCAGCATCACCCCATGGACAGCTTGTACTGGTGCCTCCAGTGGAGCTGCAGAAATGGCTAATGATACATATCCAGTCCTCTTAGCATTTACAGGATCACACACTGCCATAAGAAAAGCTGCTTAGTATCTGTTTCTGCCCTCTCTTTCTTTATTGGGATTCCACAGAGCCCATTTTACTTCCAACAAAGCAAGTAAATGCAATCATTTTGTCATGTTTTTAGCAGAGCAGGTACCTACAACATTAATGTGAATAAGCCATTTTCTTTATGCAATGCTAAACCATAATCTTTTCAGATTGGAGACCACATGTGTTGGAAAGTAACACTAAGAAACCCGACAACTTTAAGGGGTAAGGGAAGTTGCTACAAGGACAGCAAGATCCAAGTATGTCAAGGAGAGCCAAAGTTAAGTTTTCAAGGGTGTTTTTCATTCGATAAGCCATTACTTCAAAAAAGAGCAGATTAACTCAGATTAGGGATCCTGACAGCACAGATCTGATGTTTTAGATCTTCACTTTTGGGGTTTTTTTGGCAAAACTATCAAACAAATTAATAAATAAAATGAATTATGTAGTTAGTTCTGAAAGTCAGCAATACACATTCTCCTCCAAAGAGATTCTACACAGTTAACAAGTGGAACAAACTCTAGTTCTAGAACATTTTTAATACATATAGACACATAAATAAGAATACATTGTCAGTTCATGGTTTTGTTATAGCAGACTTCAGCTACATTAACACTCCATTTAGTACACTTGTGATACACAACACAATTTGCTGTAACAGATCAGGTTTATTACTTGATAGCAGCCTGAAGTAAAAACACAAAACCAAAGTAAAAGCTAAAGAAAAAAGTAGAACAAGGAACACAGGCATTTAACTAAGCTGTTTCAGTAACAAAAGATCATACGCTGAAGTCTGGTAGAGACTAGACAATTCTTGTCCAAGGCATTGAGTCCTTGACAAAAAAAGTTTCCATTAGCACACTTTAAGACCCTAGAGAGTTTTTCAATGAGAGATCTTTTTATTTCACTACTACTCCAAAGGGCCCCACCATATTTTAGCCCTAATCACTTTAAGACTTACATGTAGAACAGCTTAATTTCCAGGTCATTGATCTCCAATGTACTGTTCAGGCAGTATGGTTAGTAAGTAAAGTTACCATGTATTTAAGAAGCTTAAAATAGTAGGAAAAGGAGTAAGATAATTGCTCAAGAGAAATGCAAGTCTGAAAATATAGGGGAAATTAATAGCAAGACATAAAGGTCCCGTATCAACAGTCAACGTAAGCAGCTTAAATGACAACTTTCATTCAGCATATTTGCTTTAGGGCTGCTAGAGCTATGGCTTGCAAAAGCCTATTTTAATCAAAGCCTAATGGGATGGACCTGCAGGACACTAAGCCAAAAAATACATAGTGACAGGCAAATAGCACTTAGTTTTCATGGTTATTTGTAAAAAGGGGGCAGATGTACAATGCAGAAGTCAGCCAGCAGCAAGGTGACTACTGATGAAAGCAGCTAGAAGAATAGAAATGTCCTTCCAGCTTTTTGCATTTCTACAAGTTAATGCATCTCTGTATTGACAGATAAGTTATGGAGGCCAGTCGTCTCAGATGGCTGTTTATCATTAACTAACAAAAACAGAATTAAAGAATGGAAGTTACAAGGTAGAATTCTGTTGCCCAGCAGGCTGTACCTGCTTACCACTAACAGAGGAAAAGCAAACAGTTTGTTGTCAGCAACCTAACAAGGTTTTTTGTTTGCTTTCCGTTTTGGCAATGGAAACTTCGAAGCAAGTTGGGTGAGTAAGGTCCCGACCTAATATAAAGAAGCCCTGGACTAATTAAAGCAGGTCACTTAAAACTATCAACTGCTTTCAAGAGAGCTTTCTTCTCACCGGTTACTGTGAATTAAGATTTAGTATATTTTGGACAGAGTGCTAACTACTGCTCACAATACTCTTTTAGTCATTTTGCTTCTCTGTACAAATTATCTTGAAATCAAGCAGAGGCAAACTATTTCAGTTGTCCTTACACTTGTTCCATGTCAGTTATACTAACAACTGGGAAAAACTAAAAATCTCCATTATTTCAGTTCTGTTATTCAGTAGGGATTTTTATTTGCAACCCAAGGGGAGGGGAGGAAAAAAAGAAAAAACACACTAAAGAAACCCCCAGCAGATCTTGACCATGTATATAAGCACAAAATTAAGAATTTTACTGGATTAGTAGATTGCAAACACTCATCAGACATGCTACTCGGTATTCCTGAAAATAAACATGTTTGTGCTTTGTGTAGCATTAAGAGAAAAAAAAAAGATACATAGCACCCTCAGTTAAATTTCTACAAGGTGAAATGAATCACAATTACTTCTCACAGTTTATCAGTCCTACCTATCAGCTGGTATCTCAGGTGCTATTGAGTAATCTGAGTTTAGCTAAAAGCATGTCAGTGTAGTGTTCTACAGCAAACTATCTTGTGCCACATACTCACTGCTACTGACCTTAACAGGTGGCTTTTGGGGTGTTACCAGAGCAAAGCCTGTAACATTTCCACTGGTGCATCTTGCTTCCTCCAAGAGTAGCTTTGCTCACCTTTTAACACAGATCAGGTCATACTCATTCTAATTCAGACTCTCTGGGCTAAATCATAATCCATTGTTTTAGTCTAAACAAGGATATACACTATTAGAAAACATCCTCAGAACATTCACTTCTAAATCAGCTGAGGGAAAAAAAAAGAATTGAGGGCGTGGGGAAAATGCTATTAGGTTTCTGTATTAAACTTGAGATCTTGGTAGAGTTTATAGACTTTGCTGTCTCATAGAAGAAAATTTACTAGAAGAGTGATGCAAAGATAAGATCGCATGGTTAACCATGTATCGCTGTTTAAAACATATACACTTTACCAAAAAATTATCCTATATCAGATGCACATCCAGCAACTTGTCCAAGTCACACAGCAAAACTGTTCTTTTACGTAAATACTGTAGATCTGATCACATGATACACAAGAAGCAACAATTAAAAGCCACAGCTCATGGAAAATTAAATATCCCCTTACTTGCACTTAGGAAGTCAGGTTATGAAGGCCTTTGAACTACTGAGATATTTCTGTAACAGAACAGGAAGACAAGGTCCAAGCCTACATCTAGATCAATTTACTCACTGTCAGAAATTATTTAAATTATTTCTCTTCAAAAGCCACACTTAATGAAGGCAAATAAAATACTGAAGAAACAACAGTGTAAGAATTTAAGCTGCTACTAACTAGGCACACCTGTAACAGCAGTTCTGACTTGGAATGTAGGACACAGTATCTACAGCTGACAAGCAGGCAGCATATGACCCCTACAATCAGCAAGGGTGACACAGATTCAGCTGTTAGTCTGATTTATTTTACTGACACATACCTGACAGGGGGTGTGGGAGTAGAGGACACAAAAGGCACTTTGAACACAGAAGTTTGTATTTTATGTAAAAGGGGACTTTTCTGCACAAAAATCTAACGCAGATCTCAATGTTAAAGATGGCTGTTTCCATGCAGTCGCAAGAGAACCTAATATGATTTATGATCACAACACAATCACCAGAAAAGCTTCCCCAACACAAACCAATAATCTATGCATCTCAAGATTGTCTCTCTCACACCTAAATCTTCAACGTGTTTTCTTAAAATTAATGATGTATAGCTGGTGACGAACACTGCCACATTCACTGCCCTAACAGTACCTATGCCTTTCCCGAAAACACACACTGTAAATCTGATACCACTAAAGTACACATTATCTGATCATCAGAAAACCCAAATTAGAATAAGTTTTCAGTGACACACTCCCCCTCCCTGCCAGCAACTCAAGGACTTGGGGGCTTCTGGGGTCATTTGTTCTTAAGTCCTCAGTAAGCCACGTTTTCCCATCCCTTATCATTCAAGGGAAACTACTTATTTAAGCATCTTGATGAAAATTCCTTTTTAGGTATATACCAAGCCTAGCAGTCCTCAGTTGACAGTTATTTCAAACAGGAGCCATTCCCCAACCTTACTTCTGTTGCTATACTATACAGTATCCTACTTTCTACTCAAGTATTACAGTTTACGGTCTATCAAACAGTACATCATAGTAAAAAGCAGTCACTGAAGTGAGAATCAGCACTTACACTAAGTTCCACAGTACGATTCCGTGGGATGTGATACTGCCCTCAAGAAAGCCAGAAGTCTTGACTCATTAAAGAGCAGCTCTCAACAGTATTACTCAACATCCAAAACCAACGCATGTTTAACTGACTCCATTTTAAGTCTAATTATCCATTTCAAGATCTCTAAGGTACTGGGAGCTTTACATGCCTCGCCAACAGTACAAATGGAAAAACTGAATTTCTAAGGCTTGTAAAAGATAGCATAATAAACACCCTCAAGTTAAGCTCTAGCATTAAGCTGTTCCATCAGAAGAATGACTTAGCATAATTTGTAGTCTAAGTATAATTTTAGATTTTAACATAGTATTTCAAGCATTCTCACGGAAGAATCACTGTCTGCAAGCCTAACACAGCTACACACTCTATTCGAACACTTTCAGGAACACCAGAATTTAGGTGGCATTAGTGACATCCAATTTCTACAGCAATACAGTCTTTATGTCAACACACTCTACAGTTCTCTACATCTACTACAGAAGTCTCTAACATGCTTCCACCAAGAAAAAGTGTTAAAACCTAAGAAAACCAGACAACAGATGATCACTTTTTGAGCAGGGAAAAAGCCAGAAACAAACACAAAGGGGAAGTACTTTTGAAGTAGCTAAACTGTAAGATACCTAGTTTTTCCTTCTACATTTAATCAAAATGAGAAAAATCTTTACTGCTAACATCAATTTATAATGACTACCCATAACTCCTGAATAGAAGAAAGAAGAGGCAGAGCAGTAATCCAAGGACATATACCATGCCAGTCACACAGAAGCAGAGAACCTAGATCTATTCCACACTCCATTAGACTACAGTCCCCTCTTAATTAGATTGGAAAATTAAGCACACTGAAAAAAGAAGCTGAATTCAGTTATTAATCAGGTTTTCAAAGAGGGCTTGGAAGAGGGCTTGGCAGTGTATGTTCTATGACCTCTGTCAGTCTGGTATCATACTTTCTCAGATTCAACAACAAAAGCTTGAAGTTTGGTGAATTCGATTTTTTACTTACTTGGTTATAACAGAAACAAACAGTGTATTTTGGCATGAAAGGCTAACAAGCTCTGTACTGTCATTTATCTCAAGAGATGAGAGAAACACTCCTGATTTGTCAAGAACAAAAATATATCCCCTTTTCACCCTTTGGGAAACGAAGATAGGAACGAGGAGGAAAACAAAACAAAACAAAGCCTTCAGTGACCAGTTTATTCAATTTTCTATGACCAGCCTAATTTCCTCCCCAGGAAACAGAAGAATGAGTAAAGGGCATCTGTCTCCACAGTCAAGATCAATGCCACCACTCATTCTTCAGCTGGCAATGGTATATGCATACCAAAACCCAAAGCACTTTGAAAGGTGTCAGTGTGGGCAGAGCTGAAGCCTCTCTTGGTGGTGGATCAGCAGCACAATATATACTGCAGCAGCCACAACAGGACAATCCTTCCCCCATCAAACAGAAAAGCTTCAGAGCACACTCTCCTCTGCCCGTCCTAATTAGCTAGCCCTTAGCTAAAGAGTCACCACAATTTCCACTCCCCCAAGAGCTGCAGCACCTTGGGTTTTTTTTCCCCAGAAGTAGTTAATTACAACTCCAGGGCAAAGTCTACTATAAACTTTAACTCCTACCTAAACAATTTAATATTCTACACAGTTTTGTTTCTCTTGTCCAGCTCCCCAAGACATACATCTTTTGTCTTCCTTCTATACAAAGGTCTTTGCACAGTTTTCCAGTTTTTCAGCAAATATGTGCCCTTCACACATTTTGTAAAAAGATTGCTTAAATGTGCTTTAAAAAAAACAAACCAACAAAACCCAAGTTAAAAGTGTTCTTGTTGGTTTAATTCTGTATGCAAAGCAAGATGTCCATTTAATCACTAGACTATCCAAAGGTCAGTGACCAAATTTGGTCAACAATGGTGCCATCACAGCCGTCATCATTCTTGTCACTGTCAAAAGCAACAACTGTCACCTTGCTATTATCAGGAAGGGAAGGCAACTGGAATATTCGCCATGTAAATTCCATTTACAGTCTGCATTGCATCCAAAAATGTCTTCCAATGATTATACATTGAGCTTGATAACGATTAACTCAAAGGCAAGAAGAATGTCCAGTTAAACACTTACGCACTCAAGGTTAATTTTCAAAAGCCAACAAAAGCATTGGGAAATCCCACTTCAAATAAGCAAACCAAGTTGAATGAGAAGCACTTTTTAAAATGCTTGTCTCTTGTAGTTACGTACTTACGACTCATGCAATGAAAAACTCCCTGAAATTTTGTTTTCTAGCATACAGAAACCTCTTCACAAGACAACTAATATAAGAGACAGCATTTCACTTCACATCTTATTTTCTTTCTCAAAAGGTAGCTGTATAACTTCAGTACCTACAGTTCCTACACACTGGAACATTTGTCACCACGATACAGAAGCCTATGAAATAAAAAGATTTCATACTTACGAAAGATATGCAAGCTGCCAGCAACAAAATTCTAACTAGTAAGTCTTCAAATTGTTCAATCACAAGCTCGAGTAAGGTTTTTCCTGGAATATGTAACAAAGCCATTTAGTTATGCACATTTTAAAAAAATAAATATTGATTCTCAAGAAGGATCAGCAGATGGTTTCATGAACATGCTTACCTTCCTCAGCCGGTAACTCTGTCAGTGGAAGATTTTCCCAGGAAGCATGTCAAAGAGAAGAAATCATTGAAGAAACACATTAGAGCTTCACAAGGCATCCATCAGATACTGTTCCTGAATTGCACACTCAACTGGGTTCGATTTGACAGACATACTGAAAGCCCCATTAAGATGGCTCTTTTAATTAGAGCATCTGAAACAGGCCCGACAGTTTCGCATTTTAAGACACATACAGGTTAACCGGGACGTGCTAAGGGTTATAATTCAGCCAAGTCATCACTCCAGCCAGCTGTAGGTCTTCTGCTGCCGCTGCACACAAAGGGTCAAAGGCTCAAAAGGCTTTTCAAACGCTTTCTGACAAAGCTTTTCCTCCACATTCACTTAAAAGAAACAAACCACCAATCCTGGTTCAAAACATTTCAAGTTCTTTCCTCCATTTTAAGGGTATTTCCTTATTTCTGCTCTCCCTTATATTACTCTGCAACTAGATTTAGCAATTCAAGAGGCATAAAAGCACTATTAAAACCAAAGGGAAAACCCACCATATAATCTTCTCACAGCTTTTCATTTCTACACAACGGCAGAGGAGTTGAAAAGGGACTAGGGAAGGCCAAGCAGTATGGATTAACAAATAAACACCTTATGGGCTGAATTCTGTGCCCTGACTCGAGAGGAGAGTGTGAAATAGGGGACAGAAAGGCACCAAAAAGCAGGGAAAAACGAAGGTCAAGATGGACATTTAAAAAAAAAAAAAAAAAGAACAAAACCCCTAAACCCAGAGAGCTTCATTTCAGTACGATAGTTGATTTCCCACCGTTAAGGTGAAAGGAAAGGGAGGTGACATCCTCCTTTCCAGAGCAGCCCTGTGAGCTCGGGGTATGAAAGAAACCCACGAGGTGGAGTTCAAGTCAGCCATCTTCTCTCCCTCGCTCCTATTCCGGGTCCTGCAAGAGATGCCGGCTTTGCAAGCACAGGCGCACGTCAGGCCTCCAAACAGGGCCCGGAGAAGGATGTGCGAGGAGAGAAAAGGGTGGAAGAGGCAGCAGAAAGAGGGGAAGGCGACGAGTGGCAGCGACAGCATCCCCGCGGCGGGGCTGGTTGGGGGGATGAGGGGAGCAGCGGGCGCTTCACCTACCGTTGGAGCCCCATTTCTCCTTCAGCTTCTTGACTTGCTCCAGGCTGAGCCCGGTGCTTTCGTTGACGCCGAAATAAGCCAAAACTTCCTCCACAGTCTTTGTGTGCGCGTTCTCCATGATTGGGGCAGGGAGCAGCAAATGGTGCCTGGCTTCTGCTTCTTCTTCTTTCCTCCTCCTCCTCAGCGGCGGCGGCGAGCCCCCTCCTCAGCCCCTCGCTCTCCCCCCCACCGCCCCCGTGCTATCACCATAGACCCCTCCCGCAAAACAGAGGAGCCCCCTAAACCCACCTCAGCGCCTCACTCTTCACGAAGGAGGCGAGAGGGGGAAGAAAAAAAAAAATATTAAAATTTAAAAAAAAAGAANCCTCCCCCCCCCCCCCCGCACGCCCGCCGAGGGAGCCGAGCGGCCTCTCCGGCGGGGATGAGCGGGCGCTCCCCGGCCCGGGGCGGGCGGCTGAGGGGAGAGGCGCGGGCCCGCGGCGCTGCTGTCGCCTGAGGGACGCGGGGAAGGCGTGCGGGGGGGCCCGGCCGCGTCGGTTGCGGGGATGGGCCGCGTCCAGGTGGCCCAGCGGCCTCTCCGCTCGCCTCAGCAGGCTCCGAGCCGCCCTCGCGGAGGGCG
>VXBW01000279.1:0-77365 GCA_013400375.1 Thinocorus orbignyianus | reverse complement strand
CTCAGCGCGGAGCTGCCCCGGCGCCTATCGTGACAGGATTGTCAGCCTGCCTCTGTGGGCCGCCCTCAGTTCTGTCGTGACAGGAACCTCATCCCACCCAAGGGTGAGTGTGGGGCTGCCCCCAGTTCTGTCATGACAGGAACCTCATCCAGCCCAAGGGTGAGTGTGGGGCTGCCCACAGCTGTCATGACAGGATGAGCGTGGGGCTGCCCGGAGCTCAGATGTGGCAGGAACTTCACCCAGCCCAAGGGTGAGTGTGGGGCCGCCCTCAGCTCTGTCGTGACAGGAACCTCATCCAGCCCGAGGGGGAGCGTGGGGCTGTCCCCAGTTCTGTCATGACAGGAGCCTCATCCCACCCAAGGGTGAGCGTGGGGCTGCCCCCAGCTCTGTTGTGACAGGGACCTCATCCCACCCAAGGGTGAGTGTAGGGCTGCCCCCACCTCTGTCGTGACAGGAGCCTCATCCAGCCCTGAGTGTGCCCAAGAGAGAGAGATGTGGGGGCTGTGTGGCTCCATGCTGGCGCTGAGGGGGTTTGTTCCCCAGAGGGCCTGCCCCTGTGCTGAGGCCTGCGCTGAAACCCAAAAATGTCTCTTGAACAACTTCCCCAATTCCTGCTGCCCCGCCAGCATAACACTGACACGCACACTCAGCCCCGGCTCGCACGGAGATAACGTAAGGAGGTATAAACTGCACAGTGTGATTTCAGCAGCGTGTGTGGTGTGAGATCCCAGCTTCCCTCAGCACAGTGTCTTGATAACTGACAACAGACTCGCAAACCAGTATAGAACACAGAAAACTGACTGATTTAGCCATCCCGCCCAATAATTCACAGAAACTTCAAGGAGCACAATACAAACTGAGAGAAGACCAGCAGCAACTGACATTAATGACGCCTGCAACATACAGCAAGCGATTCAGTACACAATACAATTACCTTTGTGTAAAAGCAGTAGGTGTCAAGCGATGTTCTTGTGCGTGCATGTGCAGATATAAAAGCTGATCTCCACATGTGTGGTGGCTTACATAAATGCAGATCCTACATACAATCTGCATATCCATCGCTGTTACAAACCACCCACAGTACCATGCTAGAAGAAACTGTATGCCTGATCTGGAAGGAATATATCTTGGTCTTACCTCTCTGTATATGGAAAAACATTAAGGAGAGGGGACAGACAATATAAAATTTCAACGTTGCAGGATGTGTGTGGCCCTGTATCCTTCCTAGCAAAAGTACAACTGCCATGAAAGAGACTCCTCTGTCATTCCTACCAATGTCCAGGTAAGGCTAACTTGACAGTATGTCTACACTTGACAGGGCAGTTCTGAATAAAAATTCATCAGTTAGATCTGATAATCTAGTTCAGGTATGACAATTACTTACTCTGTGCCTTGCCTGTATTAATTTTATGTTGTTTATCAGCAGGATTAATCAGCATAGCCAAATGTTGCTTGAATACAGTTATGTTGCTTTTCATACCACTGCCTCACACTGAACATAGACATACCCTAACTGTTAGAGACATAAAGAATGTCAACATGACAGTTTTTGATGGTTTATATAGCTTACTGTATGTTTCTTACCTAGTTTTAATATTTTTGATATTATGTGAACACAAGATCCCATCATCCCCAAAACAGAACTGAAGTCACAAGGGGCAGATGCATCTGAAATTAATAATCTTACAAAACATCTTTGAAAATATACACTCAGTGCCAACAGAATTGCTGATCAATGCCTCTTCCAGGCCCACCACACCAAAATTTTCGGTATTCTCTGCCTTCAGACACCTTTTCATGCTAAATTCACTATCAGTCTCCAGACTATGTGCATTTGCAACATTTAAAAATACATAATTTCCACAGTCATTATATATGGAATAACACCAACTGTTTGAATTAACATATTTCACTGACAAACAGCACAGTACGTCTAAATGAGTAGCTTCTTCCCTTCTACCACATTAACACAGCCTGCATTTTATGTAAGCTTTTTGTAAAAATACATTCACCACAGCAATGTTTTTACATACAAGCATATTTCACTAGCCTGTAAAGGACTTAAAAGTCCTGCATTTCATTTTCTTACTTTTTTTACATATTACTTTTAAATGTAAAAGAGCAGTACAATTAAAGATCAGTAGCAATTTTCAAAACAAACTGGTATCAGAAAGAAACCTGGGCCATATTTAATATTATTTCTCCCTGTGATATATTTTGGATGTCATTGTAGGTTTCATTTTTGTGCCTGTTTCCAAAAAGGCTTATGGAAAATTATTTTAAGCATACCAGGGCCATGGCATGTGCAATTAGAGATTGGCAGAGTGTATAATAAAGTAGATATGGTGTCCTTTCAGGCTAACTTGTTAACAGGTGGAAATGCTGCTAGGAAAGTGAAAAGAGTTTGCATTTGACTGAATCCTTGGTATTCTCCGGGGTTCACTGCTTTACTAGTTTGACAACTCCACTTCCATTGTTCGTCTCTCATCCGTTATGAATAGGGAACTTGATTCTTCCCCTTTTTTCCCATCTTTTTAACATGGACCCTTCCATAAAATCTGGAAAGAATCTGAACACGTAGTCCTCTGCCCATGTTTATTTCTGTCCTGTGTTCTGTCATGGCTCAGTGAGTTGCGAGAGGAGAACGACTGAATTAAGGACTGCTCAATAGGTCTTTCTCTTCCAGAGCAGGATAACCTCTGCATTTCCTTCACGATTTCTTCCCTGTCTTTCCACAGCTGTGCAAGACCAATGCTAGCTGACCAGTGAGGATTTCTTTGCAGACGATACCCTCCAAGTCACTAAAGATCTTCTGACAGCTGCACATTTGAGAAATATTTGCAGGCACAATGCTTGGTCTAGACAGCATAGTGCAGAAAGAACTACAAATACCCTTTTAGATACTGCAGCAGAAGCAGTATCTGCTAATTTTGGCAGCACTTGATATCATACAAATTTAGAAAAGTGAATTGAAATCAGTGTTATTCCCTAAGTCTGTACAAGGATTCATAAAGTTTTGTATGAAATTTGCCTTGTCTCTTAAAGAAGATAGTTATCTTGACCCAAATCAGAGTGACAGCACCTTGGCTTTGCCTTAAGCAGTGCAAGCCCATAAAAGCTTCCAGGTGATTAATACTTCCAGCAGGTGCAGATAGCTGTACGTTCTCCATCTTCAAGCAAGCAGGAAGCTAATTTATTTTGCTGCTGTGAAGTGAAGTTGCAGTTTGGTTTTAGTTTGGAACCCCTTAGAGCTGCCCCTTAGAAACATGACAAAACAGACCAGCTTTGACCTTAACGAAATTCCATTCACATAATGGACGTATACCATTCATACATTTGGCCTAGTATCTTTTTTCACTGTAATATATTAGAAGAAGCAGCCAACACGCCAGGCAGCAGCATTAAAACGTTTCCTGTAATGCTTACTAATTGAAGTAAATGGGAATTTGGCCTGCGAGAGGACTGCAGGATGCTTTCCTTCAAATTGCAATAGCATTGAGTCACCCCTATTGCTGCAAAGCAGGTTCACAGTGGAGCTGCTGGTCAGAATGTGAATTGTCTCTTACTGTACACAAACCCATATGTTTTGTAGCTCCATTTTCAAAGAAGATTGATAGTTTTTACTGGAGCTAAGCACAGCACAGAAGGGCACTACAAAAAATACCCGTTTGTTGAGCCAATGCACCTGAATGTTGACCTGCAATAGCCTTCCTATTTCAGGCTTGGATCTCTTTCAGTGGACATAGACAAAGTTATATTATTCTGCTTAACTGTGCCAAATTATGTCATGATTTTTGCAGACTGGCTAATTGCCTAATGGGGCTTAGGTTGAGACCACCATACTCATTGCTCTTATTACCTCAGCTGATTTCAGATGCAAGTCTTTGTGAGTGACAAATGGGGGCATTGTTTCTTCCTCCTACGGTACTATTTTATTCCTCTTAAATTACGGTTATTAAAATGTTTCAGCCACTTGAAATCTACAAAGACATATTAAAATACTGCAAAAGTGCTGTATCAAAGTGGAAAGGTTTTAAAACTGCAGTTCTGTCATAGGATAATGTGGTTTAAATATAGTAACTGTTTTTTCCAGTCAGCTTGCTCTTTGATTTCATGGTATTATGTCAAGGATTTTTTTCCCCCTCTCTCCCCTTTAAGAAGCTTATAGATTAAACAGCAAACTGCAAAAAATACTGAGATGAAACAGTTACAGAAACCCAGTAGAAAAACCAGTGATAACATATGAGTTTGAATTTTAACAATTAGGATAATCTGAATTTATTCTGAATAATTTTTATTCCTAGGCAATGTGTGTTCCTGTATTACCAGCAGGTAGAATTTGACTTCCACTGGGGCCGAGAGACTGAAACAAAGGATAGTGTTGCTGCTGGGAGATTTCTAGAACTGGATCACCGTTCCCACACAAAGCAGCTCTTTGCTGTCTTCATAGTGAAAAAGGGAATGTGAGATAGATTCTCATCTCGGTGACAGTAATTATAAGAGAATATAGTTTGGCTTGGTAAATTTCTTCTTTTATTTCTGTGTCCTGTTCACAGTAACTTGGTTTGTCATTGAAGGCTCCATTGGAGTATTTCCTACAATAATCTCTGTTTCCCTGTTTGGAAAATTGTTTCTATCTATCCTAATGCTGATGTCGGTGGGAAATCTACAAGTATGGGAGAGAGCAACATTATATCAGAACCAAATCCATCATCCATATCTGAAAAAATAATTCATTCTTATTTGATGGCCACATAACTTCTGTTAAAGGGAAATCAGCTTGACTGCTATCTTAAAAATGAGCAACAACTTTAGAAATAAAGCACTGGTTGGTGCCCATGGGATTTGAATTCTTATCTCATCCTGACCTGAATTTTCCATCTAATTAAGGTCTAATTCTGATTAATTTGGCAGCTAGCTGCCATTTTTTCCTATGTAAATATCCCCTGTGTGCTTCTGGATCTCAATTTTGCTCTCCGTATAGGGATCTAGGGTTACTACCAAGCTTGGAAACGGGCTACATGACCAGGCACAATATTTATAAAATGGCAGAGTTTGTTGTTTGGAAGGTGTTATAAAACTGATCTACATTTTTATCTGTAACAAATTGATGGCTAATTGGGATATCATAACTGCAATCATACTAGCACTTACCTGTAGAACTTAATAGTGCAATGAAAGTTGAATTACTTTGCTATAGGACATGGGCCACCACTTACTGAGGAAAGATTTGATTCAGTTTTGAAGCTCTCAGTCTGTGGTCTCTGACATTTGGGGAAACAGCACAAGTTCCGAGCTGGACACATAAACACACAACAGCCTCATGTTCTACAGTGTTAAAACTTAAGTTAATCACTTTGGGTGATTTCTTTTTGTGCTTCTTGAGTATGTTAGAAACAAAAACACTAAGATGGCATTTAGAGTTTACCTTGTACTCTTTTCAACATGTAATGCACTCTCTTTTGTATTAGTCAGGTTCAAGTGAGCGAGCCTGGTACTTAGCGGGATAATGACAAGTCCTAGACACGAACAGCTACGAGGTAGGGCAATAATTACTGTAGATTAATAGTACCATTGTATCCGTCTCTAGGGGCACTATAAATTCAAATTCCTTTCCTGCTTCATAAATATTTATGTGGACAGATCCAAAGTCTTGCACACTGAAAGCAAAACAGAGTGGAATGTTCTCATCCACAGTGCTCTGCATGATCCTGCCTGTGAGAGGATGGATGAAGGAAAGGATGTTGAAGAAAAGTACACAAACAGCTGCACTTTTGATATATTTCAATTAGTCTGTACATACTGATGCTTATATCTATCTAAGAGCAGTGACAACACAAGGTAGCTGAGTGATGCCAGGTTTTATCTTTTCACCTTCTATTTACTTGGGTTTTGTATAGTAAGACTTTTTGGTTAAAGTGAACCACCTGAATTACTTGGGTTTAGATTATTTTTTTCCTTTTTCATCTCTTGAACCCATCAGAGGCTGTACTACCACTCAAGGTGGTATAAACAGCAAATATATTTCCTTTTTTCAGTGTTAAGTACTGTACCATGAACAGTTCCACCATCTAACAGGTGCCTGTCATTTCATGTGTCTGCTGAATCACAATGAAAAGTCACACTCTGGCTGAAACACAGATATCAAGATGCATTCAATGTACGTGAGTAGAAATAACATAAGATTGAAAAGCTTTCCTTAGTCATGGAGAACACTTCGTTTTCAGCCATTGTTTGGGACTAATGGCACATGACTACCACTTTTATAAGGCTTGTGACGTTTTGTGATGTGAGAGAAGTTGGTTACTTTCTGTGTTTCTTGTGGAGGATTTCCTCCAAACTCATAGACAGTTATTACAAGATATGGAAGTAACACACTGCAGTTTTCAGGCATTTTATTGGCCATGTGGCATATTAAACAGAGTCCAAAATTTTATTTAATATACTATTGTTTTATGTTGATTTTTTTCTCTCTCATGAAATAAAACAAAATTAAGGGCTGAAACCAAATGCTCTGTTTAGTTTACCAGTTAAATATCAGAAATCTTGTAACTCACAACCCACATAGGTTTTATTTTTTTAAAAGGCTATATTTCTGTGGTAAAATTAATGGGTGCAGTTACACTGTGTCTTCCCCTACCTTACTTAAGGACTTCATGCCTGCTGCCTAACATGGATTGCTCAGGGGGAAAAGAGAAACTGCTGGAATGCCTTCATTCTCTGTTTATGTGACTCCAAAATACCCGAAAACTGAACACATTTTCCTTTAGTGGAATAAATGCTGTATTGGTCTGCCATGTTTCTGCTTCCTCACCTCATTTCTACCATTCAATGCAAACTACATAGATATTTCACAAAACAATAGATTTTTGAAGGGGCTTCAATCTCCAAAATTGCCCAGGGCAGCTTTTGGTCACTCACAGAACAAAAGTTCTTACAATTAATGTCAGAGCTTATAAGGCTTCCGATATAAGAGATCTGGTTTTCTCTGCAGTTTGTGCACAGATTTCTAATATGTCAATGGTGTTGCACGTGAACTTAAATTATCTTGACCTACAATACTCGTTCTATTTCAAGGTTCTGGGTTTCTAAAAAATTGTTTGACTCCTGAGTGATCTGATTTTTTTTCCCCCCGGTTCTGTTAGAAAAAGAAAACTTCTCCTGAGTCATATTTTTAAAATACTGTTAAGCTCTTAAAGCTGCTTCTGCTCCTGTGTCACAAAGCATTATTGAAAAGACATTCTTTTTTACCACCTACAATTTCTCAGATGGAGAACTTCAAGAATTTTTTTCTACTCCCATGTGGAAACTATGCCGGCAGCATTCTTATTGCTAGAAGTGTGCTACAATGATCTCCCTGCTATGTGCAGGTTGAACTTTTTCTGAGAACAATGCTACTGAGCTTGTTATTTAATAGCATTAGAGATATTACAATAATTATTAATAGTAGTACTGATACTGTGGTTACTATTACTTGATTAATAATCTGCATTTACAACTTCTTCTGCTCAAGGATTTCAAGCATTTTGTAAAACTTAGTGAAAATTGTATTATACAGTATCCCTGAGAGAACAGTATTATCATCCCTGTTTCACAAAAACAGGAGCTGGTGTTCAAAGTCATTGTCAAACAGTATGTTGAGAGATACTAGTTACTTAGCTTAAAAAAGTAAGTTTTAATTAGAATAGATTACTTAGGGTTATAATAGGGTATGATTTATGCTGTTTGCTTAGCTTTACTTAGCATGAATGGCTAGGTTTGCTTAAGCCTTCAGGCCACAACAGTGTTAATTTTCTTCATAATTGTCCTAGCAGCTGTTACCCTGCTGCATTTATGCTTTTATTGTGAGGAAAATGTTGATAACACACTGATGTTTTGTTAGTGTTTTTCCCTAACTCTGGACTTTTCAG
Organism: Thinocorus orbignyianus; assembly: GCA_013400375.1. NCBI lineage: Eukaryota > Metazoa > Chordata > Aves > Ciconiiformes > Thinocoridae > Thinocorus > Thinocorus orbignyianus. The sequence goes on along the minus strand of VXBW01000279.1, from coordinate 69,455 downwards.
TTTCCCATTTTCTATCAGTGAGTGCAGGGGCACAAGAAGCATAAACCATAAGATAAGGAGGCTACAACCCTGAGCAGAGACTGCAAATCAATGAGGTAAGAGCAGTCAACATCTGGCTTGGGCACGGAAAAAGAATCCAATCAGGTGTTAGAAGACCCCAGACCATTGGACTGAAAGACATGTGAAGAACATGTGAGGTACAGGTGTATAGATCACAAGTGTTTAATTGCCCAAGGATTTTTTGGATCAACATCCCTTTCTGGAGGCATCCAGCCCAGACTGACCCAGCTGCTGTTCTTTCCTATTATATTATTTGATTTTATAAAATCTGATGCCCAAGACTCTGCTGCAGGAAACCTGGGGTTGAGTCTGAAGAAGGAAAGTGACGGAGAGTAACTCTGTGTGTGTGTGTGTGTATGAGTATGAGAGAGGAGTCAAAAGGGGCACCGGTCACCCACTGTGAAGGGACCCTGGTCCTGGCAGTTAAAGACTCCTTGAATGGTGTTATGAGTGCTCGGGCTGCAGCTTCTCCTTTAACACAGTCTGTGGCAGAATTAGAAATAGAAATAGTCTCCTGGCTCCCAGTCCTGTTTCTTCTGCAGTCACCCTAAATACTTTCTAGTGTAGTTTTGTAAGACATTTATAGCATGATTTTCAAAAATCTTGTCCTCTTTGTTAAGGAAAACTTAAAAAAAAAAAAAAGAGACTACCTATTTTTTGAATGAGGTTGCTGAAATGATTCTAGCTGTTTCATGGGCAAAGCCATCCAAGTTTCATGAGATAATCCTGACCCTATGTACACCTAAAATAGACATCTTTGCCTCCAGCTAATCAACAGGCTTACTAAGATTGCCTAAATAATTTATGTATAACCAACTAGTGGAAACTAGATCTTCTGTGATTTCCCTAGATACATATTCTGCATGTATCATGTATATCCTTGCCTATTTCTGATATTCATTTGAAATTCATTTGGGACATTTCAGAACACTTCTGTACTCCAGCTGTATAGCTCTAAGGAAAAGCCAGCTGGAGACATAATACAGTATCTTTGAACAGGGCAAAATAGTGTTTTAAATCCAAGTACGTAGCAGAAAAATAATCTGGGGTGGGTTTTTTTGGTTAATGAACAGCAGATTAGAATTTAAAAAACCCCACAGTTCTAACTGTAACACTGGCCCACATGGATAAGTATTTTCTCTATGTGCTCTATTTGTACAAAAAAAATAAGAGCATTTAGCAACAACATTCAAAGACAATACAGTGATACGCAGACAGAGAGGTAAATATCAAGTATGAGAGGATGTTTCAATAGAATTAAAAATTAATTTATTTCGTTTTCTTGTTTAAAGCACAGGAGATATGAAAAGCAGTATCAAATTGTACCCTTTGGACTCATTTGTGTAATGTTGCCTACATGCTCCACTGTGGAGAAAAGACTCTTTTCCAGAGTCTGCAAACAGAAAGCAAAGGCACTGGCAGACACTGTCCTGCCTTGTTCTGACTGCAGGTTCAAGAATCTGCTTCACATCTGAAGCCGAAATGGGAGGTAAAGTACAAACTCTATCTGTATTCCAGAATTCATAACTGGAAAATACATTCTATCTCTTTTGGGTAGCGACTGCTTAAAGAGAATTCTTGCTTGTGTCTGCTCCATGGTGCCAGGAATGCCTTCGACTGTTTACTGTACTTGTCGAGACTGGCTACAAAATGAGAGCCAGGTTGTAGCTTCAATCAGCCGTGCAGGAGATGGAGGAGGAGCATCAGGTACTCCAGGAACAACTGAGGTGTGGCAGCCAGAGGTTTTGCAGCAGTGACAGAAAGAATACAGGAAACATTCATTGTTGCTGCCCCGCATTGGCTCAGCTCTGCTGCTTGGTGCTGCCTTCATCTGGGGAGTTTATGGCAGCACTGAACAAGAATAATGCTTGTGTAGCTCTTTATACCTGTACAGCAAAAGGAGTGTGAAGCCCTGTCATTCCAAATCGTATAATTTTGTGTGCACCTCTACTCCCCCATCCTATTTTTATCAATCCAATAACATCCATCTATTCCCACAGTTAGCAATGTCACCACGTTCCTCGTATTTCTGTCTTCACGTGTTCCATCTCTGCACAGTTGAAATTCCTTCAGGCCTGGGCCTCAGGGCAGTACATTGAGTTCATGTACCATGCCCAAATGTGAACCTGATTACCTTCCACGTACAAGAGTTTTCACACCTCAAATGTCACAGAAAGGACCAAGAAGAAAGATGAATGAAAATGGATGGTAAAGACATGAATTTTTTGTGGCCTGTATTCATGTAGCACCTGTTTATGACAACTGTAGGGAGGGATATGTGGATTTGCTAATTTGTATTTGCTGTGCAGAACTCCATGCTACTCTGCAAAGCTGGGACATTGCCACTTTTCTTCAAAATACCCACACTCAGAAAGCCATGGTAATCTGGCAGAAGCCTGTGGATGCCCAGCATCCATAAGAAAATTTGGAGCATTCAACATCCTTGTATATTGAGACAAGTTTAGGGTGGCTTTACTTTGTGACATCTGTTAAAGCCTCAAAATATTAAAATTGGGCATTTTATAGCCATTTTGTGCTAAATATGATGCACTGGAGCCATTAACAACTTCTGTTTCTTCTCTTTCTTCTTTCTGTACAGACATCCTAGCTGATGGAAGACGGAAAGATATATTTCCATGTGGCTAGGGATGCATGCAACTCATCCTAATCGTTGCACAATGGTATGTCCAACTTTCAGATTAAATCCCATATCTCCTATAAATTTATAATTTTTACTTGAGAAGCTGTGGTTGCCACCTGAAACCATGACTTTCCAGTTAACCTTTCTGTTTGATCCTGGCTGACACACATGAGATTGTCATTTCTTACTGTTTCAGTACATTTTAATTCCATCTGAATTATCCAAAAAAGAGGCCTGGAGAGCATGGTAAACAGCAGCAGTACCAGTATGTGGGTTTTTTTGCTGTTTTGAGTCAAAGAAAAATCACTTCAATTATTCTGATAAGGAAAAAGGCTCAGTTAAATTCATTCTCACTTCAGTTTGGTGAGAGGACATTCTTCCTTTCCTGAGTATGATGAAATAAAAAAGCAGACATTGAAGAGGGTTGTTGTTTTTTTTTTTTTTTTAACAAGGTGAATATAAAAATCTCAGGCTATAAATTCACTGTGACAGTAAAAATATATATCAGATTTTTTGATGGGTTGGCTTTGTGCCAGTCAGCAGTCTTTACACCAGATCCTGTGTTGTCTGCATGAACCTTTTTTTACTTTATGCCGCTATAATCTTTATGTGTCTGTCCTCTCACAAGCTGAATAAATGTCATATAGTACATTCTGTCCCACTTGCCACAAGTGCTATTGTGTGACTACCCTGGATCCATACGGGATTAGTATTGATGAGAGATCCCAGGTACTTTATACAATGAGAGTATCAAGCAGGGTGTATAGAAAATACAGACAAGGAAAACAAAGCTTGAGTGCTTGCATTTGGAAGTAGCTGCGTTAAAACAGTCTGCCAAAACGTATTTTGGAAGGTCATTCTCTTATTTCAGAGATGTTTGGGAGAGGTTTGACATTTTTTATCAGTAATTGTTTATTCTTTGAGGTGTAAACCAGCTGTTTTGGCTTTCACATGACTACCTATATAACTATGAGATAAAACTTAGAATTAATACACTTGCAGAAACTTCTAGAAAAAGCTGTACTATACATAGAAATGCCACAATCTCAGATGCTCCCAAACCAGAAAGTAAATGATACCTAACTGGCAAGATAGGAATCTTCCTTTTCTAAAGGCATAAAGTTTCCATATTTAGCTCTAGAGTTTCATGGCCTTCCACCTGCCACTGGGCCAGAAGGATGACCATTTGTTGCCTTGCAGGGCAGTGTCATTTTAGAAAGAAATTCCACTTGAAATGGAGAAAGTGAACATTTTTGTGAGGTACGTATTCAGTTACTTACATGACAGCTGGTTGAAGAAAGGAGCCAAGCACTTACAAGAATGATTTTAAATAGGCAGAAATTCTTAACAAACCATTCAGCTTTCTTTTAACAGGATCCGCGCAGAAAGAGCAAATAATTAATTGAGGCCAAAATACATGCCATACTGAGCTTGCATTAGCTGAAAGGTTTGGAAATAATTAAGAGCAAAACTGTTAATACTCCATTTAAATCACTGCTGCCTATCTGTCCAGTATGAAAGCCCAATCTGTTGTATTCAATCAGCTTTCAGCTGCTACTTGCCAGCAGCCTAATTCCCCAGTCTTGTCTCTGTGCTGTGCTTGTGCATTCCACTACCTGCTAAGTTAAACCCCGCTGTCCTGTTTCTGCATGGAGATTTCTAGTGCTATTCAAACTATCCACCCTGGTTCAGAATATAGCCCCCAGACCCGTGGGCTGTGCCGGGGTATCCCTACAAACATGCCTGGTTTCAGCGGAGCGCCTCGTGGGTGAAAAGGGGAGTCAGCAGCTGCGTAGTTTAGCTCACAGGATTAGGACTGTGTTCATTCATACCATTCTCTCTGCATTTATCTGGTTTTGACAAAGGTGTTGACTTGCAATATTTCCACCTTAGGTCCTTTTTGTTTTTTTTTTTTACCACAGACTAAATTGCTCATGCAAACTGCTATTAACCATGATCACACTTCAGGTGATACCATATCTCATTTTTCTGAAATCTCTTTGCATTTGTGTTTTGGGTTCAATATATTGGCTAATTATAGAATCATAGAATCATAGAATGGTTAGAGTTGGAAGGGACCTTAAAGATCATCAAGTTCCAGCCCCCCTGCCATGGGCAGGGACACCTCTCCCTAGAGCAGGTTGCTCCAAGCCCCATCCAGCCTGGCCTTAAACACTTCCAGGGATGGGGCATCAACAACTTCCCTGGGCAAAGTAAATTATATTGCAAGTAAATAATAATAAAAAAAATATCCATAATCTAACTTCTCATGTGCTCAGCTTGTGCTAGGTTCTGCACAAGTTACAAATGAACACTGCAGGGAAGTCTCTGCACAGGTTTGACAGTTATAAAGCTGTGTGGGTAGTGGTAGAAATACATTGTGATGAAAGGTGTTTTCAGGTTGAGAGGCATTCTAAGCCTCAAACCTGCACCACCAGTTCCTAGCTGAGAAATCTGTATGAAAAATGGCAAAGTTCATTGCACAGGCATTTGGAAGGAACTAAAGAGTAATTCATTGACCTTTGCAGATTAAGTAATGCGTATTGTCATAAGGAAGTGATATTTGAGTAACAAACAGCGAATGTACATAATTATCTTTCATTAACCTCTCAATGGAGGCAATCAGGATTTCCTGATCCTAACATGTTTAGTGTTCTTGGCATCCTGAATATATGTTTTCTGTGGTCTGTGGACACATTAGCTCTCTAAGCATGTCAGAGGATGCTTACTGCATCACCTACCTTTTTTTTTTTTTTCCTGAAAGAAGGAAGAGGGCAAAGGAATGGGTGTGCAGCTGGAATACTGAAGGCTCTGTGCTCTGCTCTCGGATTTAAGAGAAGCCTCAGTGCCTGACTCCGACTGCCTCAGTTTTCACTGAATTAAACAGGACTGAAGTGTTTGCGTAATACACAGAGAAACTTACTTCCACTTAAAGGGCTTTGAGGTAATGAACACTAACAGAGCAACAGAGAGCAGTTCTGCTGCTTTTGCAGAACATTTATATTCCAGAAAGAGGACGTGAGTGAAAATGAAATGGGTATAATTCAAAATTTGAATGCAATAAAAGTTAAGTATGTTGTTTTTTTTTTTAATAATTGACTAACTCAAATGATTTTTTGAACATTTATGGGAAAAAAATTTATAGGCAACATATATTTTTTTCTTTCTTCTGGAGAACCAAATAATCTGTTCAAGTGCAAATGAATATGTCACATTCTTATATGATTTGCAACAAGATGAATTTGTGGGTCTCCTTCTCCAGTCTTTCTTCCACGTTTCTAATTCTACATGAAGATTATTTATAGATTTATTGTGTTGGTCTTTCTTTATGTGGCTTGTTGCACACTGAAATAAATTGGCCATTCTCTTGCTAAAGCAATGTTTTAAAGCTATTTATTTTATTTAGAAATTCTTGGTGTAGCATTACACATTTTTGAAAAATTAAAGTAGTGCAGTAGGGAAAAAAATTTATTCATCAGTCTAAATGTTTGAGCTCGTAATTGTGTGGCAGATGAAGAGAAAAAAAAATCTGGAACAATCCAGAGCCCTTAACCCTGAGGTAAAGACAATCACTTTACCTCAGGACATTGAGATAATTTATCTGGGTGGCTTAAAAAAAATGCTAGATAAGACTGAAATTTGGAGAGGCTGAGCACGTCCAGGCTCAGCCTTTGAATTATCAAGGAACAAATAAATCCAGCAACTGACTGAATATGTTAATGCTGTAGCTTCTAGCATGGAAACAGGAAACTATATTTATGAGGAAAAAATATATCAGAGATTAATTCAGTTCTATATATAATATATACATTTTACGTATACAAAATCTTTGCCAAAATATAAATAATTTGCAAGCACACTGAAGTTAGAAAATGCCAGAATAAAGGTTGCCTTTCCATGTATATGCCCTAAAATAATCTTTAATTACGTGATTCCTCTCTTCTTTTTTCTAACCCTGAAATTTTCTAATTTCAGCATCTGCTTGATTTTGCAGTCTTAATACTTTCCCTTTTAATTAAAGACTTTTGGGATGTATTTCCCCCAGGTTTTCAAAACAGCATTTAAAAATGATGCTATTCCATCCTGCTAACATCCAGATGGGTGACCAACAGATCATAACCTTTATCTGTCATCCTGGAAGACTCCTGCGTGGCTGTCACTGATGTTGATGTGTTGTTGGAGTCTGAGCAATGATGCCATATATCTTCTGTCACGTGGCATAAAGCTATAGGTGTCAGAATGAAAAGGACTGTAAGGTAAGGGAGCACCAAAACAGGGTTTTAAATAAGTTACTTATTACTGTGCTCTCTCATCCTTTTCTATTCATTAATGCTCCGTGTTGCGCAACCATTAACAGCCGTGCAGTCACGTGAACTTCGTTGACCTGGTTCTGTACTGCCTTGTACCATATGCATGGTCATTTCTACCCACCCAAAATGAATATAAAGTGTTGATTTCTGATTTGCTAACGTTTTAAAACCACTTTGCACTCAGTTTATGCAGCACGTAATGCTACAGCAGGCAAACCCAGGGCCCATAGTCTGAGGAGGGTTATACTTTAAGCTGTTTTATTCATCATGGTTGTAAGAGCACAGAGTAGTTACACCGACCAGCACCAGTGTGCTAGATCATTATTCCTTCTCTGCTTCTTTCTGTGGTGGATTGAAGAGTTTTGATCAATAGTGGCAGCATGCCAGGCCTCATAAAAATCAGTCATTTCCTAAAATCTATTCCCATGTTTAGGCATTCAGTCCTTTGTCTTCATAACTGGGAGGGCAATATTTCAAATCTCTCTCTGTGCACAACTGAAATGCTCCAAAACTAGTTTTCACCTCTGCTGCACTGAAAAGTCTGTGCAGTCCCAAATTCTAAATTGTCATGAAAGAGGAGCTTTCAGGACTCAGGAACCTGACTCTAATGAGGCAGCTTAGAGGTGGAGAAAGATGCTACCTGGAAAGATTTAAACAGGGTGTGAGAGGGTTAAGTACTCACTGTAAATTACTTTTTTAGTTGATGAATTTAAGCCAGGACTATGCACCTGGTACTGAAACTGCAAACTGAAAGTTCTCTGTAAGATCTGGAAACAGCAACAGGCTGGCTTCCATAAATAACACTGGAAGTTAAACAGTGATTTCACAAGGTCCAGGACACAGTATAAATAAAAAAGCAGAAAAATCCAGGAAATCCTTAGTTAACAAATGTTTTGCTTTAAACATTATATGCTTTTCTTGATCTCTAAGAATCATCTTCATAGTAGACACTTAACTGAGGCAAGTAAAAAAAATTTTTTCTCTGACTTAAGCAAGGTATTTTGACATACTGAAAGCAGAGTTTGTTCTCAGGCTTTTCAGAGGTAATCCTAAAAGCTCATAGACCTGGCAAAGGTAAGAAACCAATGAAATACTCTTTTAAGAAGAGGCTGAGCTTGTGTCAAAAAATCTGAAGTGCTGTATGCTGACACCAAACATTACAGCATTTGGCAACTGCAGGAGGTTGGATTAGTGCAACATTTTGAATTGAACAATTCCACAGGATGTTCTAGGCTCGTTGGGCCAAATTCAACCAGGGGGTAACTGTATTGATTTTACTGGAGGAATTTCGTCCTTTTGTTGTGGCCAGAATGGAATGCTCAGGTTTAAATTGAGCAGCTGTACAGAAGTTGTGACTTTTGTAAAAAAATAATTTGACAAGTCATCCATTTATTTTAGGTAAGCACAGGTATTACTTCAGATAGTTAATTGTGCTGTTTTCATCTTTGGCTTCTAGAGAAACCTGGGTTGCTGAACAGTGAAAAAGAGGAAAATGGGAGAAATTTTGAGAATTTTTTTCCACTCCTGGCATACACTGGCATTTGCTGTTTCTATGCCCTGATTATCCTCAGTCCACCCCACTCTAGATTCAGGACCTGTTTAGGTCACAAGCGTTCCTGTTCTGTCTAAAGCATCATCTCTGTCTGGTATTTATTACATAGTCCAGTGGACTCAACGACCTGTGAGCGGGCCAAATGCCAGAGGAAAACATGCACAGGCCAGAGGCAGCCAAAAAACTACAGGACAGTCATTGAGAAGCTATGAGGGGTTTTGTCCTGTTTTGCTTTGTTTATGTTTTTTCGTATCTATGTGGTTTTTGAAAACCACAAACTGTAGTCTGGGAAATACATATTTTGGCTTTGGACAGGTTTCTATATTCTGTTCAGCCCACTCACTAGCATATTAACTTTTGTCATATGATTTGTTTTTTCTCTTACTGTCTCCATGGGAAAAAAGTGTTAGAATGTAGTCCTTGTGTGGTGTTTAGGTTTATTATTGCTGTGTTTGCCTTACGTGCAAATGAGGGACTGTGTCTTGCTTTGGAGGGAGAGGTGGCCATCAGTTTCCCAGCAAGTTTGGAAAACCTGGTGCTTTTATAGGGCTGGTGTAAAAAGTGTGGCGGTGGGTAGCTGTTCTGTATCAAAGGGAAGGATTTTCCTTACCCCTTCTCAGAGCAGTAGGGAGGCATTTCAGCAGCCATTACAATAATTTCTGTATCTCGGGAGGCTCAGAGTTGCTGTAGCAACCTTTTGCTAGATAGGAATTTGGCTGGTGAAGCCCCACAGGAATCTGCTCCCACTCTTGACTAACCTCTCACATCACCGGTCTCAACTGCCAGGGAGAAACCCCAGCTACAAATCAGGCAGGGTGAGGGACCTCTTTCCACAGGTTCCTCACAAAACCTTCCCCAAATTACCAGGATCCAATGCTTTTTGGCAGTTTTCCATGGAGACAAAGCTTTGCTATGTGTTCAGAGTTCTCTGTTGGAACCCAAATTGTAAAAACGGTCATAGTAAATTTTGTGCATACAAACAAGCCCTTATTCATGCACTTACAGATACAGAAACCAAACATGCAAGAGCAGGGAGTGCAGTTTTAGAGACCAGTGTGGGAAGTTTGACTGGGAGGCAGCAGTAGTTCTGGTGACACAAAAGAAGTATTATAAAGTCACTGAGGGGATCAGGCAGATGGGAACAGACTTGAGTGGGAAGGAACACAGACAAGGTCCCCGTAGCCTGTTACTTAGATTTGGATAAAAAATGAAGTGTGAAGTTGGTCAGAGCATGAGGGGATGCATCACTGCTAAACCGGTTTCTTCAAAAGTGTGAAGTAGTTTCTAGAGTAATGAAAGACAGTTTTTTGGCCTTCCAAGCTGCTCTATGGTTGAGAATAATATTTGGAAGATTTTATTTATAGATAATATTGCCCAATGGTTATAGAGAAAAAATAGGGTTTTTTGACTCTTGGCTTTGATTTCTAATTCTACAGTTGATTGGCATTGTCAAACTAGAGGACCCTGGATGTAAAGCCTAGAGAACAAGTAGCAATATGATAATTAAACCAAAACTTTGACATAATGCATAGTTCAATAAACAACTTAAGCTGCTCCAAATTTGGTACTTCTGCCAAAAGAATTTGCACTCCTGCCTTATACCTTGCTGCTGGTTTCCATCCCTGTATTGTCCCTCATCATATGAGTACTGGAAAGTTATCCAGGGAAAAAAAAGTTGATTTTAACCAGGTAGATTCAGTGTTTGGCCCTAGAAGCTGTTTTACCAGTACAGCTGACAGGTCAGAAACACTGTGAACTGGATGCTGAATGATGCTGGCTGAACGTTTTTTTCCCTGCATTGCTTTGCAGGTGAGCAACTCTGCGATGTGGCTTGTGATTCTGCTGCACGAGCTCTGGTTGTCAACAGGACTGAGGGGTGACACAGCAGGACACAGGGACAGCAGGAGCAGGGAACCCACCCCAGTGCCTTAAATCCAGACTGAGATTTCAGGACGCCAGCTATAGCCTCAGTCTCTGGAGGGCTCAGAGCTTATCTGACAGCTGTCAGATAAGACTGGGTCTGCCAAGGACTGTGTGGTGCCTTCTGCTGTAACTCTGCTGGAGGAGATGGCTTAACTAATGTTTTCCTTTTATACATTGTTTGGTGGTTATTGCTTTGGAATGTAGGGCCAGTTCCTTCCCTGGTTTCCAGTTCCTACTCCCAGGTCTGCTTCTGTAATTTATAAATAGTCTGCTTAGACTAAAATATCGAAGTCAAGGAGCAAGTACCAAAATCAGGGGTGTTTTGAATTAAAATGCCAAACTGGAGAGCTAAATGCCTGAGGAGGTAGCCCACACTCGTTTTTGCCAACTGTGTTGCAAGGCAGCTGCTTCTGGCAAGCAGACAGCTGGGGAACTTAAATTTAAAATTGTCCAACGATGATGACAAAAGGTAGCCTTGAAGCACTCTGAGGCTCCTTCTACACCAGAGATGTACCAGCTTAACAAGATGGATTGTGAGTCTAAGAGGTGAAACCTGGTTGAATCTTTAGTGCTAATGCAAGATTTGACTCTTGCAGATATTATTTCAAGCTGTGCAGACAGGTCACTAAGTACAACAAACTGTGAACCATACAGTTAAACAAATTTAGATTTGTGTACGCAATGATTTTCACTGGTAAAGCAGGGTGAATTCAACAAGACCACAGTCTCTTTGTTGGTTTTTTCTTTTAAACCAAACAGATTACAGTCTGAAGCACTTCTTAATTATGCAAGGAAGAAGAAAAATCTATACCGACAGGCTTCTTAGGCTGCAGACAGATGTTAGCTCCTGGACATGAAGTGGGCCCATGTATGGTTACAGACAGCTAAATGTGTCGCTGAGTGGCAGTGAGGAAGGCGAGTGGGGTTTGGAAAGCTGGCTGATCTCTGTGCACCAGCAAAGTAATCAAAACTGAACATGCACTGTGCCCTAGTTAGATATACTCTAACTATTCAAAGCTGTGTGTCATTTCATGCAATTTGGGATACTGCCTGGGCTCCGTTTCGGGGGTGTGTGTATGTTTTTTACTGTATGTTTTTAAAAAGAGCACCCAGTTCTGAGGAATCTATTCCCAGCTAAAGCACACAAGCTCTGGAAAGGTCAGAGAGAGGCATCTCTAGCTTTGGTAAATAAACAAATCTCTTCTCTGTGGCTGGGATGTTGTATTAATAGCAGTAGATTTGGTTTCGCATTGTGGAGCTCCTCCTGTTTCATTGCTATTGAAGATAAGAGAACACAAAATGTTCCGTCACCCTCCCCACGAGAAACCAAGCCAAGAGGCAGAGACTATTATGTTTAAAGATATTACTGAGGCAAAGACTTGGAGAGCACAAACAGTCAGGTTCATATTCAGTAACTACCAGATACCATAGCAGGCACACCAGTAACTCAACATTATTTAATATCTTACATGAAAGAGTTTGCAAGACAAAATCACTTCAGTGGGAATAACCTACAAATAAGGGTTGAGCCTTAAGCAGATGGAAGTTGATTTTTCCCTTTTGCATTTTCCATTGCAGCAAAAAGTGACAGGTCTTTTCTACTGCTTAACCTATTCACCAGGCTGCTACGATCTGATTCTCTTCAGTTTGCAACCTGGAGTTTTCAGACCTTCATGACAGGATACTAGGGTTGGAAAAGTTTCTCCAAACAGTTCCTGAAAGGCAAAGATTTCTTGTGAAATTGTAAAGCCCTCTAACTTGGCAGTATGCGTAAAATAAATTAATCAAGCTGTACCCTAGAGCTGCTCTACACAAGTTATTTGGCAGTAATTAATTCTAAAATTCCATATGTGGAATATTTTACTTTGGAATATATACTGCTGAGTGGAAGGCAGATTTAGCCTATGTTAGCTCATGGCTAAGAAGTGTGATGGGAAGAAATTAAGAATTTATCCTTAACTACTGAACATATATGGCATGTACAATTGCCTTTACAACACCAGGCTCCTTTTGCATTAGCTTAAGACATGCCTCTTGTCTTTAGTGGCACCTTATCTCCAGATCAGGCATCAGTCCAAAAAGGAGACAGTCTTCCTTTCTGCAAATAAGCATCTTCTGTTGGACAGCAGATTGCTAGATATAAGGAAAAATAAACACAAACCAAATCAGATAATTCTCCTCCAAACAGTTGTTTTCCTTGCTCTTGAAATGTCGTCAGGTACAGATTTATTGCTTTCCCTGATGCTCAGGTAGGGAATGTGTTCAGAGGGGAGTTCTTCCTGGATGTAGAAGGCTTTTTGTAAAAACTACACCTCTACATAGGATACATAAACAAACCAAATGACTCAACAGAAAAAAAGAGTTATGTGCAGTGAGAGCTTTTCCTCTAGGGATATTTTTACTGCAAGAAAATAAAAATATTGGCAGAAGACAAAGGCACTGAATTCACCAAAATTGTTCTCTCCCCAGTGTGAGTCTGACCAGTCTTGAATTTAATTTTTGGATGCGGCGCCTCATCTGGCCCGAAGGTATCAGCCCACCTTTCTGTCCATCATGGGAAAAAGACAGGCTCAGCTGAGGTTAAGATGCTGCTCACAGGTAAGTGTTTGTAAGTGAAAATCACTTCCCAGCTGCTCTACTCATGGCATTTAAGAAAGATTAATTTTTTGACCTGGATCAGTGCAGGTGCAAGTTCCTCTAAAAATTCCTAAGAAATTCTGGGCAAAGAAAATTGATAGCTACTAATGACTCTTTAAGATGATTATAAATGTTCAGAGAAAGTAACAGTCTTTGTAGTTAGGAATGAAAAAATAAAAAAAAAAGGTAATTGTTCCATATTGTGTCTTCCTTACCATTTGAGAACAACCCCAAATTTAATTCTGCCATCACAGGAATTTTGGCTGAGTTAAATGTGAGAAAAGATTTCAATTTTGAGCATAAAATTTCATTTAACTGTGATTTCTGATACAACATATGCCATAGAAATGAGGAAAAAAAGAATCCCTGCAGTGAGTGTGAGGGCCTTCTGATCTTTCTGCAGGATCCTTGGTGTGTTGGTGCTTGAAAGGTTTTAGTATAAATGGGTTTAGAAAGAAATAAATTCTATTTAAACCTGATACTAACAGGGTTTTCTTTTTCAAACGGGTTTAATAGTCATCAGAGCTGTGCTGTGAATAAGGTATTCTAAATAGAATTAAAATTTTTACATATAACATTTATAATTACATCATAAGCTACTGGAATTGAAATATTTATTTTTACTTTAAGAGATATCATTTTGAAATGTCAAAGCCATGTGTAACCCACTACATTTATGGACTGACCACTGGAAAAGTAGCTCTAGAAACAGTCTGTACTGATTGGAATTATTCCAAGACTATCAGGCTCTTAAAGAGCAATTGACATTAAATACCTAAAACATGGGAATAATATGGAAACTCATTCTTTGGTAACTTCAGTATTGACCCAGTTTTTTGTCTTTCTAAAAAATAAATTGTATAAAGTATGTCTTTGAAGCTGAACGTTTTTGCAGTGATTTTGGCAGATTGAACCTGATATTAAGACCTTACATCTCTTTGAATAGCACCTGAATTTTCCTGCAAGGTATAATAAAAGGCAGCAAGCAGACCCCCAGTTATACAANGACTCCAGGTGGGGTCTCACAAGTGCAGAGCAGAGGGGGAGAATCACCTCCCGTGACCTGCTGCTCACACTTCTTTTGATGCAACCCAGGATACGGTTGGCAAAAAAAATTACTCTTCTGCTTGACAAGGTCATAATCTGATATCTGGTTATCTATTAACAGCAACAAATTAAGATACTTTCAAGAAGACGGGTATCCAACAGCATTATTTTAGTATTCCATGTGTCTTTTAAAAATTGCCCTTTTCTTTCAAGAATGAAGTCTATTCTCTGAGTTGCAGCTGGAGAATGAGGGCAGCTGAGGCCACCCCAAATCTCAGGAGATCAATAGTTAGCAGCTGATGATCTAATTATGGATTATTTGGGTCGGACTCTTTTCTCCTGGTGAGGTGTGACTTGATTGACTCAAAAGAGGTTAGTTCATTCAGTTCATAGGGGTTAGAGCAGGAGTGAATCATTCCTCTAATAATTGCCAGCCTATTAATCATAAGGAGAATAACATTTCCTATAAGCAGACGTTTTGATCTTATGAGACATTTTTATGCATATCTTAATGATACTGCACGAATTCCTGGTAGCTCTGTATGTCACTATCACATTTGTATTAGCATATTTTTAGTAAAGTTCAGGATAAAAGTATTTACTTACAAAAATAATGTTACACGTTTCCTTTGCAGCTCATCTCTCTGAATTTTGCAAAGGCAGATCTCTGAAACAGGGTGTCATTCATTCACCTTAAACTGGCCTTATCAAGACAAATGATGATGTAGGGTTTATTACATATTTTAAATATTCATTGCTTAAGAGACTGATAAATATTATAAACCATAACTGAATTCTGCTATTTTGGAGTTTTCTGCAGTTTCTTGCGTAAGCTTTTCTAGAATCTCCCTAGTGTTGTATTTTACCTCATATCAACCCTCAACCTTACAGAACACAATGTGGCACTCAAACGGATGAAGTCCTGCCTTACAAAGAGCAGGGCTCAGCCTAAACAACGGGGTGCACTAATTAGGGCAGTCTGTTTTCTCTTTGGTTGTTCCAAAATCCTGCTCAGGAGATCGGGAGGGATCTGTCCAAGACATTACATCAGGAAAGAGATTCAGGCTGATTTATACCATCACGTAGATAGACGGATTTCCAGAACTTTGTGTTCTTGTTTAACAGATGCATATATTCTGTGAGGAGAGGACAATGAGAAGATGGATGGAAAAGCATTCCCTGGAAAATCAAAAGCCCAGGTAATCATTCTGCATCTTTGTATTTAGTTTTTGGAGAATCAGACAAAGGAGAGGACCATAATACCTCTGACAAAGGTAATCAGACGTTATGAGTATTAATTTCCTGCCTTCCAACACCGATGGCTTGGCAAGCATTTCTTAAATGATAAAATGTTTCTGTCTTGGTTTTTGTTATTTAACTCTGTGATCACTCAACATCCTGTTAGGGGAGCAGGTTTTGATGAAGGGGAGATTTCACCTTTGCTTATGAGCTTTTTAATAAAACAGTTGTTATTCTTCTAATTTGTCTTCAGACTGTCTTGAGCCCATCACTGATGCACATGGAGGACAACAGGAGCTGCAGCCGTAGGTGCAGGTCTGCAAAACACATTCTTCGATGGCAAAGGCAGTGTAGAAAGTTCCAGAGCCTTGTTCCCTGTGTCCCTGCCCACTCAATCCCAGCTCCCAGCTCCTTGCCTGCTGCTCTCCACCCCTTCGGTTCTGCTTTTACAATTATTTGAGGCTATAAAATGGATTTAAGATTTCTCCAGAAATCTTAAAATGTTGTCAGTCACACAAGCCGTTTGCTGACAAAGCACATGGTGGTCACAGCTGGGCTACAAAGATGATGACGGGTCTGGAGGATGTCCCTTACGAGTCCCTCAAGGCTGAGGGACTTGGGCCTTTTTAGTCTGGAGAAGACTGAGGGGGGATCTGATCAATGCTGATAAATACTTAAAGGGTAGGTGTCAAGAGGATGGGGGTCAGTCTTTTTTCAGTGATGCCCAGGAATGGGACAAGAGGTAACAGGCACAAACCTGAGCATAAGAAGTTCCATCTAAACATGAAGAGGAACTTCTGTGCTCTGAGGGTGGCAGAGCCCTGGAAGAGGCTGCCCAGAGAAGTGGTGGAGTCTCCATCTCTGGAGACAATTCAAACCCCCCCTGGACACATTCCTGTGCAACCTGCTCTGAGGGCACCTGCTTTGGCAGGGTTGGACTAGATGATCTCCAGAGGTCCCTTCCAACCCCATAGCATTCTGTGAACTGGAGGAACATGGGTGTAGGGACTGATTATTTTTCTTTACCATTAGTGCAGCAATGGCTATGAAACAGCAGTCCTGTGGGAAAATCAAACCTTTTCTGTAGAACACGTTTTTGGATGGCTCTGATTTGGGCAGATTGGTTGGGATTACTGGTGGCTCTGGTCTAATGGCGGGAACGCATCCATGTGCAGCTTCTCTTTTGAAACAGCGTTGTGTGAGTTTTGGTTTAGTGTCTGTGCCTTGTAAAGAGAAATTATACAGGATGTATTAGTATATACCAAGTAATGATTTCAGTTAAAAGCAGAATTCTCACTTCTACTTTTCTGGAAGGATTTTGGTTTTGAAGAAGCTTTGATTTAAGTTCTGTATGCAGCCCCCTGCAATTTAAGAAGTGCCATCTAAGTTTTTTTTTGGCCTTCTTTTAGATTCCAGCTGCAAACTATTGCTGGATTTAATCTCCTGGAAACCTACATCCCGGGAGAAACCACAGTATGTGCAGTAAGAGGGCAGGCTTAATCCAGGCTTTATCTCTGGCCAGTAATCACCCCCAACTTCATTTGCTAATGTTGTGTTTAGGTATTCAACATTTATGCATCAGTGAGGCAATAACATTGCAAACCACTCCATTTGTTGAATGCCCTTTTATGAAAACTGGATGTACCCATATGGGTTGTTTCAAACAAAGCTAAATTGCAGCAGTGCTATGGATTCGCAGGTAAAATTGGCTCCAGTGCAGCTGCTGGATCAAAGAAAAAATTCCTTATTATGAAACTCCAGTATCTCTGCCTTTCCATGGAGAATGTAACGCTGTCAGTGATGCCAAACCTGCTGGGAAGAGTTCATCTGATTCTGATGGAGCTGCACAGGAAACAGTTGAACGTATTGTAAGTAAGTAGAACATTTCCATCACAGCTATTTGAGTTGGCTTTACTTTTTTTTGTATTGGCTAAAGAACCTTTTTATTTTTGGTCTTTTTTTTCCCAAATATGTAAGTTTTCTTTTGAAAATTTGAACTTTGCATTTAAAAAGTTGTGGGTTTTTTTAAATGTAATTTTTTCAGGGCATTTTTTTCAAGAAATAATACGAATGTTTGATGTTTTTTGTCTTGTTGAGAATGAAACTTTTCATGGGGCAAATGGTTTTACTGCCCTGTGGTATATGCTTTTATCAACAGAAGTGCAGTTTTTGTTTAAGGCCGGATTTATCAGACTAAACAGGAGCTGTCACCGTTGACCGGGTTATTCATTAACTGAGGTTACTCTGGATCCATTCTCACATATAAACACTAAATCTAGAGCTCCAGTGATAAATCTGCTACTTTTCTATTTGAGGCCTAATTCCAACCAGTTCCAGCGTGGCAATGCCCTGAGGAGGAGACCTCAGAAGCCAAAGCAGCAGCTTTCACTCCCTGGGGCAACAAACCAGAAGCACAAACTCTCTCCTCCCCTCCTGGATCCTAAAACCATCAGTGTTTCTCTTGTGGTGCTTTCACACTCATCCATCTTCACAAGTTTTGAAGACAACATTGAATAATATTCAAAAATTCTTCATTTCCTCTAGATGTTTTGTTTTTCAGAAAAAATAGTGTTTGCTGTTATGTCTGCACTGGGTTATACACTTCATGTTCCAGCCACGGCACACGGCAGACACCTGTGAAGAGCAGAGGCTGTACAGGGAACAGGCACACAGAGCACAGGCTGCCCCGGGGTGCTGTACACCCGTCTGTGACTGAGAGACCCAACCTCTGCTCCCATGCACACACACACAGGGCTGCTGCTTTTCCCGACAGTTATCTCCCTGGGTAAGGGAAAATCTCCCATTTAGTTTTGTTGACTCCATTAGCTGGATGAAGGTAGTTGTGATGCTTTTTATGTTTGGAATTCTTCGTGAGATTCTTTAATTTAATTAAAAACTCCTTCAGGAAACGGCTTTACGTTTGTCTGTCTCGTATTTGTTTACCTGGATCTGTTTTGACCTTTCTGTTACACATTTCAGTGCATTATCACATGGCAAATGTAGGCATTTTACTTCTGAATTACTTTTTGGGGAGTGGCAGGGGTCAGATGAGGACACTCAAAGCCGGGGCACTGATGACCGCACCGGGAAATGTCGTGACGCTTGGCCATATCGTCCCTTTCTGCTCCAACACACCAAACCTGGGCCGAGGGCCAGGGGTCAGGGTCTGAGCAGTCACACTCAGGACAAAACTTGGGAGGTTTCTCCGGGAGATGGGGTTTGGAGCCCTGGGCATGTCCTGAGGCCACAGCCCCGAGACAAGGAGCGCATTCCCAGTTTTGCTTCTGTTTGTGTTCCCTGCTGTGGTTTGTTCATCTAGAAAATAATATAAATAGCAGCCACTTATTTATCTGGCTCTACTAAGAGCTGTTTGTAAATCATTTTGAGGTTCTGTGATGAAAATTGCTATACCAAAGAGTTTACTTTAACCTGATTTGTGCATATGCTAATGTAATCATATTCATGTACATACAGGTTCACAGGATCAGTGCTGCTTCTCTTAAACTACAAATACTTGACATGAAGATGCCATAAAATCAGGGAAGTGGATGTTCTAGAGTTAGAACTTGAGCCATCGGGCACAGTAAGTATATAACAGAGCTATAGAAATATGCATTGACAATAAATGCAATCAAATGAATGTAAACAATATACTCCTGAATAGTATGTTTCCATCTGCATAAAGCACTTATGTCCAGTAGATTCTGCTGGCGTGTCTAGATTTAGTTTCCTTATTATACTTTGTGCTTGATCATTAGGTAACACCTTACAGCATTGTTATTGAGGAGAGGAAATACCCTACAGGATAAATGATGAGAATACTTTGCTCTGTCAATTCTGGTTTTGTTCACAGCAGTGAAACTGCATTATCACTGCTACAGACTCATCCCCTTTTGTCACAGAATCCAGTATGTCTACAACAGAGACCAACACAAATGAGTTAAAATATATTGATTATACCAAAAATGAAGTGTAAACTATTTAAAACATCTTAAGTGACTAGATGTAAAAAAATTTTACAGCTACAATTGCAAACTGACACCAAGAGAAAACAATCACCCCACTAGAGATGTACAGGGAGCTTGGCTTTTAAATTTGAAGCTTGACAAACAATATTTCTGCTGCGCTGGGGACAGGTGGCAGCCCCATCGGAGAGCGCTGGCCAGCGTGACCACTCTCCCCATTTAGACTTGACATCAAGTCTGGGTGAGCTCTGGCTTGGAATCAGATTCCTCGTGTCTATAAGCAAAGACAAAGGCTGAGGCTTATTTATTAACACTCATTCTAAAGAAGCAAAGGTATTCGATGGTATGTTACATAAAGGACCACCAGTTGTTTAGATGACACAATAATTGTAAGGGACATGTGATATGGGAGGACTATTTATACATCCATTTGAAAGTAACTGTTGATTACCTAAAATAATTCTTATCCTAAACAGATGGACACTGTGAAGGAGGTACAAAAACCTAATTCTACAACAGCATAAAATCAAACTGTCTCATTTGTGGGTACACAAAAGGATTAAAGAGTATAATTTTACTCTCTACGACCAAATGAAGTCCTAAATTGGAAAAGCAGCTCCATCCAAGGTCGCCTCTGTTGTTTCCAAAAATATCTCGAAACTAACGCAAGAGGGGCACTTTGTTGGGTGTTATCTAGACATATATAGTTTCAATCAAATTCTTCAAGAAGTGTCAGAATAAAAGTTGACCATTTGTTTGACGCTGCCAAGTCACCAGCGAGTGAATCCCTCCAAAGGTTGAAAATAACTTTGATAACAGAATTAAGAATTAGGGGATGTTTTCTTTACGCTTAAACAACCCCCCACATTAATTTGGGATGGAATTGTAAACACTTTCTAGACATTTCATAAAAGGATGGTATAATTCTTTCCGCTACACGGGGTGACGTGTTACAAGGTTGTGTTAATGATCCCAGGGAAATATTTATAGTGCTTTTTCCAGCATACGAGTCCTCTCTTCCCCTCTCGCTGTATTTTACGATCAACCTTGGCTTCATTCAGTTAAATCAACAAGCAGAAAAGAACCTTCGGTGTATACAGATTCTCAAGTGATGCATTTCACACACAAATGGTTGAAGCACCGTGTAGTAAATAAAAAACACAAAGGGAACAGTAAAAACCCCACTCTGAATATGCCACGCTCCACCTCTTTGTTAGAAGGATTCAGATTGCTTTCTAGTTAGTAGCTGTGGGAGATATTTTCCTAAGGAGACTTGATTTTGAGATGATGTTCTCATTGCCCATGAAATAATAAACGCCTCATTTTCCTGACTGCTCTGTGAAGATTAAATGGGTCTCTCCCCGTCTCCTGGCTCCCTCATGCAGACACCTGAGCAGCCTGAGCAGCCCACGGAAAATGGAAACCAAGTAGAGAAATCCTTCAGGACAAAAGATGCAATGTGAATGTAAAGGATTAGTGGAACAGGTTGTCTGTGGGTGACTTTCAGCGTTCTGATACAGTGCTTTTTAATATGCTCTAAAAGCATGGCAAGCTTTACAGCGCAGAGTAAGAGAGATGGGTACAATGGGTTATAAATACTTTAAAAACCTCAAAGTTTTTGAATTCTGCAGCCCAAAGAATGCTGCTTTACAGCACTGCAGCATTTAAATAGCAGTTGTTAAGCAAAATGCATCAATTTTCATGTGATTTTTCATTTTTAAAACTTCGATTTTTAGAATCTCAAATCAATCAGCCCTTTTGGTTTTGGTAGCTCTTCACTGATGGCTCTGAGATTGCTGTGACAACTGCAAAGAAATGCCTGAACACCAGTTTACTCGCCAGAAAATGCTGCAATAATGTAAACCAAGTGAACTGGCTGAATTATTCAGATTTTATAACCTCGGGGTTTCAACTGTTATTTAAAAGGAAAAAAAAAAACCAAGAATTAAAACCACACAAAATTTAAATGCAGAAAATCTGAAGATTTTTCAGTATGAACCAGTTGTAAAATTTATAAGAAATTGTGAGATCAATTCCTTCATTATTTCCCCTACATGGTTCTTATTTCTACATGTTGTATGCCTTCATGGCTTTGTTGCTGTTGCTCCCCAAGTGCCAGACATGTTTCCTATTCCATTCCAGGGAAAAAAAAGTAGGGAGAAAGAAAGGAATTTATCTTTAAAAACTGGTAAGATTCCATTTTCCATACTCCTATCAACTGCATTTTTTCTGGTATTAGCAAAATGTGCGGGATTTGGCTTTATCCTATTTAAAGGGTAGACCTAATTAAGTGCTTATTGTATAAATGAGTGGTTTTAAAACTTGAGCACTTGCTATAAAATTGAGAAGCTAAAAAATGAGATGTTATTCTGTAATGACAGTCTGACCTGAACCAGTGGAATAGACGTTGGCTCCTGGGGATCCATTTGCAGGAAAAGAACTCTCCTTCTTGGCATCCAGCAAGTGCTGCTTGGGTGCACCCTCATTTGCAAAAATATACTTTTTTTCCCCTAAAACTATAAAGAATGGAAATACAAAAATGGTAAAAATATACTTTAAAAAATAAGAAATATAAATAATACCTTTAAACACAAATTAATGCATGAAGTTGTATTTTATAGATAAACACTATAAATAGTCCAGCACTACATTTGAGCAAGACATTCTCTCCTGGATGTCTAATAAAAATCAAACCATATCGCTACAGACTCATGTGTTTTGATTGTTTGTGCTGAGAAAAACTTCCACAAACATTTAATTTCTGTTATAAATCAGACTGTGTCTAGAGGAACACTGATTTGTGTCGGACGAAAGTCGTTATTTTAGATAATTATGGCTCTTTTTTTATTCTCTGTGTCTTATAAACCTGATGCTGGCCCTTTAATTCCTGCCTGTTCTATCGGGAGGAAGAATAGAGAGCTAAATCCAGGAGACCTTATTTTGGCAAAACTCCCACTGAAGTCAGGGAGGGTTTTTGTGAAAGTAAGGACTGCATGATTTGTCTCACAGTTCCTGCTGATTACTTGGAATATGTTTGCTGCCCCCCCTCAAACAGCAAATCTCCTCACCGAGTTTGACATCACCACGGCACAGTGGCTCACAGAAGCAGGGTTTTTTTTTTTTGGTATGGAAACTAGAATCATGCAAATCAGGGTAAAGCCACTGGGAAAAATACCCTTTTCACCCAA
This sequence comes from Thinocorus orbignyianus, assembly GCA_013400375.1. Taxonomy (NCBI): domain Eukaryota; kingdom Metazoa; phylum Chordata; class Aves; order Ciconiiformes; family Thinocoridae; genus Thinocorus; species Thinocorus orbignyianus. The sequence continues at coordinate 46,893 of VXBW01000279.1, read as the reverse complement.
TGACCTTGGATTGCCTTGAGAATCTGGAGCCTGCTGCTGTGGAACTAACGCTACAGAAACAGAGACACCCAGATTTTGGAGAACTCCTTTTAAATTCATGCTGAGAATTTAAAAACTCTTTAAACAAGCTGGAAATAGGTCAGATTCTGATTGTTAAACACCAGCTACCCAACTGGGTGTTGCCTAGACAGGTGGTACCCTGTGATAAAATTGTTGATTCGTGTAATACTTCCTCACCGGAACGCTAGCCTGGCCATGAAGACTTCAATCCTGTTTCCATTCCAGGTTGCAGCAGAGAAAGGCAGCCAAAGAGTTAAGTGATCCTTCAGCAGGAAACCTGCTGCTACAAACGATAACAGGGGGCACACCTTCACCTTCAGTTCTTTAATTTTTTCACTTAAGTCTGAGCAAATAGAGGCTGAGGAAAGAAACCAGATCTGCAGGCACCAGCGCTCTCCTCATCCAAAGAGAGGACGGAGTCACAGCTTCCCCCACCCCACTGTGTCAATGTGTCATGACCTTTTTCCCAAGGGGCCACCATTTGGGTGACAGCACTTCAGTCTCCGTGGTCTTTCAGTCGTACATCTGTCTGCCTTCGCCTGGAAGCTGGCTCCAGGCTCGCCAAACACTGCCAGAGCAGTGATTTAGGAAGGGGACTGAGGCTGCCAAATGGCTCTGCACAGACGACTCGCTGAGGGCAGCACCAGGTAGTCAGCAGGGAGCTCTCTGTCGCTGCTCAGCTGGGCCAGACATCAAATAGTGATCTCAGGAGAAGCAGCTCCACGCTTCAGTTCCAGCTCCAGAACCAGCAAGTCACTCAGAGAACAGATTTGATATTGCTTATTGCACACTCTAATATCCATGCTTATTTAATCAGAACGTCCTCATCATGAGGACATTTTCGAGGCACTGAGCTGTTGCTAAATGCTTCTGCTGTACTGTGTTTTGTAACAGCATCGTGCTGTAGGAAAGGGTGATCAAGAAAACTCTGGAAATCAGTATTTTTAAACATAACAGAGACAATAGCAGGGGCTGACTTTTATGATTCTGGGCAACTCTACGCATATGAGCTCATGAGGAATAACACAAATAGCTTACTTAAGGAAGTCTAAGAGCATTTCTTTTAGTTTTTATAGTTCAAATGAAAGTAAAATGGTACCAGTAATATAAACAAACCAGTCTGATATCCAGATGGCAGAGTGGCTGGTCACAGAACTCGGTAGCTGCACTGTTTTCTCATGTAATTATGCCTCTAATTATTTCATCTCTTAGGTCCACATGGAGCTTGCCTGTAGCTCTAAGGACAGCTGAAGTCAACAGGACTAAACAACTGCAGAATTCTGTAGCAGCTTCATAGCTGGAACATCTCCTCATCCAGGCCTGGGTAAAGATAAGGAGAAGCCTTTGGAAACAGAGCAAGGTGCTGCTCGAGAGTGACTGCTCGGATCAGTGCTGCAACTGCACGAAATCCAGTAAGTGCTGAGGCCCCAAATTTAACTACACACATTTTTAATTTGCTTGGACCTTCCCAAGAAAAAAGCAGGAATTTTTTCATACAGCAAATTTAATCTTATTAGTTATCCAACCAGGCTATTAGTAATAACAAAGTAAAGAAATAAGAAGTAAGCTTTGTGTTGCAAGTTATATCTAACTGTGAAATTCACTCAAAGATTTCTGAATGCTCCCATCAAATCACGAACTAGGTGGAAAAGCCAGTGAACAGAATCCATTAAAGCTGCATTTATTAAATGTCCACTTACACGGAAAGCTAAAAATAGCCTTTGAGTTTTTCCAATTTTCATAACAGTTATTATGATTTTCTGCTTCATCTCAGAAAGTCATTTTGCAGCCGCTGCAGTGTATAATCTGTGTGCCCTTTCTTGGCGCAGCACAAATGACAGAGCACTAATCAGATCAGAACAACAATCACGTCAGCTTTGAGTACCTACCAGTAAACTGTTTTTACAAGGAAGAAAGATGAACTATTTTTAGGGTAACTCTGAAGAGAAAAACAGAAAATGATTATATTCAATCTTATTCTCCATCACTGCTATGGATTTCAAAAGCATTACTTTCTCCTGGGCAGCAGGCTAATCCCCGTGCCACATCTTTGCATTAATGGTCTGGTCAAATATGGGATTTAGGGTTTTGTTAAAGGTTTTGACTTGAAATACGTAAAATCCGCTTTCTCCCTGCCCTGTCTGGTGACTCTGAACCGTAGGCTGAATCTTAAGGAACCTAAATGCCCATTTTTGGTGATTATCCCACGTTTTCAGAATGTCTCATGTCTAGTTGTCTGTGTTATTTTACTATCATGGGCAAGTACTCAGCAAAACCCTCCTTTAGGAGTCCAAGTCAAGAACTTTCCTCAAACCACCAGGCCCTGGAGTGCAGGGCAGGTGAGGTGCGGGGACAGCAGGACAGGGACAGCAGGGAGGAAATGTCTGGGTGTCTCTGGAGGTGGCTGTGCCCACACCACAGACTCTGCACGTGTCCTTCCCCCGAGCTTCTCCCTTCCCCATCAACATGGTCTCCGTTTGGTGCCTTTCTCCTGCCATGTGATCAGCTCCTGGCAGCAGGGGGTGGTGGCTGGGCTGCACCATCTCCCCACCCCAGCCAGATCTACCTGTGCCCGTGTCCTACACAACAGCCTTCCCTCCACTCTCCCTGAAAATGTGCGTAGGGGAAAACAAGCTGCTTCTCCTCGTCCTGGGCAAGATCAGGGTGCAGCTGTTGAGAAAGACTATCCTCAGCTATTCAGCAGCGTGGGAGGACTTACATGAGGATGTCCTGGGAATCCATGGATCTGAGACCCACTCCTCACACACACGCTGCGGTTTTGAACCCTTTGGGGGCATCTGAAATAAATGTCATTAAATGATCCATTCAAACTTCTCTTGCCTGTGGCCCAGCAAGCTACTTGTCACTAATAATTTACCTTCTTTCACTGAAGAAATGTAAAAAACAAGAATACCATACAGACAAAATATAGTTGTCAGGTTTTATTTTAGTTTTGTTAACAAATATATTTAATACAAAGGCAAACTAAGAACTATATAATTATCATCCTCTCTCGACATAGAAAACAGCAGAAGATCTCATAGGTAGGTACCACAGAAAGTGAAATTGGTCTTTATGTCCTGAAAAGACATTTTACTTCAGGCAGGAACAGCTAAAAAAACCCCTCACCCTGTCCAGAAATTCAATATGCCAAGAGACTAAAGAAGAACAGCAGGAGTTCTGGTCCCACACACTTATCTCTCTGCTTCTGCTCTTTGACTGTGGCTGAAAGACGCTCATCCGAAACGATGAAGCGTGAGGGACAGTTTCAAGCCTCACCTACATTCCTCTTCCCCTGGGTCAGCTCTGGGTTTCGTGACGCAATTTTAAGGGCAGTGACAGTTGCAGCTCCCAGGTCAAAGCCAGAGACGGGGCAGCCTCGTCTCTCGACCTGTTTTACATTCTCTAACATGTGCAACTGCCACGGTGCCACATTTACACCCAGCAACAACCCTCCATCCCTGGGATGACCCTCTTTGGGTAGTGTAATCACTGTGGAACCACCCTCCACAGCCAAACCAGCACAAAGTGTCCTCCAGAAACCTTTAGTCAACCACTATTTACACTCAGAAAGAAAACAGAAGAAGGTATATGTGCAAGGAAAATACATCTGTTAAAAACAACGACAAAAGATAATGGAAAAATCTCAGGAGTCCAAGTAATTGTTCTCAGAACCTGCTCCTGTGCCTGTAGCAATGAACTGTCTCCTGGAAGCACAATCAGTTTAATTCAAGCGTGCAAGGAAAGTCTGAGCAGGAGCGTGCAGGTGAGGTCTGGGCAGCTCAGAGAGAAAATGCCTCCCTTCTCGTCAGTCACACCAGGTGAATAAAGACAATGGGGAAGGAGAGGGCCAAGCCGGGAGGGCCACAATTATACAACATCAAGTCCCAGGCCTTGCAAAACTGTAACCTTAGTGAGAGAGAATAAGGCACAGAGCAATTACCTAAGTTTTCTGTGACCCTGGAGGAGGATTTCTTCTCCTTTGATCTCTCTGCAGATGCATGCCATTCCCAGCCTCATAAGCCAAAGATTTACGATGAGGTTCACCCTGGTGCAGCTCTCGTAACAGATCTTAGTAACTACAGTGTGTTGTCACTTAATGATGGAGGAAAACCTTCATAGAGCAATTCATTCTCTTTGCTTATCCACCAAAACTAAATTATGTACAACAAATTTACAACAGAAATAATGAAAGCAACAATATTGAGTACAAGGATACCTTCAGGAAGGAACACAAAGTCTTCCCCCGTTACGTTTGCAGAAGGAACAGTTCACAACACCAGCCTGTCTTTACCTCCTTCCTGAATGACTTGACCGATAGCCGTTTGATTTTGTTGTTTCAGAAAACATTCCCTCTTACATTCCATTAACTGCTCAAAATCCTGCCACATTTTAATTTGCTTCATATTTGGCCCGTGACTCTCCCGTACGACTTTCTGCTTCTCTCGTAATTTCTGTTTAAAATACAAAAAAAACCATTTTGCAACAGCTGTACATCACAAAAAGTGCTTACAGAGGCAGCCTGGAATAACAAAGACTCTTATGTGCTACTGAAGGATTATTTTGTAATGGTTTTAAATTGGAAGAGGGGAGATTTAGATTAGATCTTAGGAAGAAGTTCTTTGCTGTGAGGGTAGTGAGGCACTGGAACAGGTTGCCCAGGGAAGTTGTTGATGCCCCATCCCTGGAAGTGTTTAAGGCCAGGCTGGATGGGGCTTGGAGCAACCTGCTCTAGGGAGAGGTGTCCCTGCCCATGGCAGGGGGGTTGGGACTTGATGATCTTTAAGGTCCCTTCCAACTCTGACCATTCTATGATTCTATGATAACACTCCTTTTAAGTGATAAATGCATTAGCACCTGGGACTCAGGTATCTGCTCTGTACACATGGCAATTATTTCAGTGTTTTAAAACTGTCTAAATAATAGTCTGATCTATTTGAGAAGTTATGCTAAAATTCTGAGTTCATTTCCATACAGAGAAAGCTGCAACGGATTCATATAATGACATTATAAACACAAAATTCATATTTTACACTGAACCCCTCAACTGATTATTAATAGTGGCAACCCAAACCTGTAGGAATCCCTCACAGGCTCACTCATGAAAAGGAATCTAATAAAAGAAAGATGTTTAGCATGAATTGCTGCAGCCTCACTTTGTCCGTGCTGATCTGAGGTTCATCCAAGATTAAAAATGGACAACTGCTTTGTTTAACACCGCGGTGCTGATGATCCCCTGGCCTTTAATAACAGCAAGAAGACTGACAGCCTCAAAATTTATTGTCTTCAACAGGTTGCTTTATATACAACAGAAAATTTGAGCTGGCACTGTTTGTTATGCCCGTGTTTCAGTTTCTTGTCCAAATGGTTTTCGGGGAATGTGCTGTCACGTTAAGCTGGTTGACGATCTTTTACAAGCAGCTCATGCTCTGCTCTGCAGGAAATCAAGCCCCGGAGAGCGAGCGGGATCCCTTTTCAGGGTATTAGTTACCAATGCCAGCAGTAATGGAATTTTCTTTGTAGGCTGCAATATGCTTTTTATAAAAGCCTGACCACAGCCTTTGGTAATAAGCCCCACAAAAATATGAAGGCTACAATGATTCTGCAAGGTAAAAACCTCATTCTTACCTTCCCAAGGTTTTCTTGCTCGAGGATTATTCGTATATACTGCTCTCTAAAGGAAACAGAAAAGAATTCCATTATGATTTTATTTGGTTCTGTGTAATATGATAGAATAAGGATGCAAACATGGAAAAGTGTTGGGAGGGTCATAAATGAGAGAGAAGAGGAAGCATGAAGAAACCTTGGACAACACAACCCTTGACATTAAGGACCAGATCTCGCTGATTCTCTCAGTTGTGAAAAATGATACTGGATCAGTTCTCCTGCATTTTTGAAGCAGGCACAATTCCTGCTTGAAGACAACAGCAAGATCCTTTACGATAAGACATACTTGATCCCTTTTTAGTAATGCATTTATGCTGGTGACATCTGAGGTCAGCAGCCATTGTATAAGCACGGGAGCTACAAAGCCACAGCGATGCAGCGTTAGAGCGAGTGGGAAAGTACAGGAACGAAGGGGAATAGTGTTTCAGGTTTAACAAACCCGATGGCTGCAATGGAACCCCTGCGCGTTCCTCGCTGTCAGAAAACAGCCCTCACATTTAGGTGCCTAAATATAGGCTTAGAAGCATAACTGTTGACATTCATTATTAAAAATCTTGGCTGTGCACCTCTGTCTGTAACAAGCGGCTGGATCCCTTTCTGACATATGCAAACTTGATACGTGAAACCTGACAATAAAACACGCAAAGCATAACAGCAGGATTCAGAGAATTATGTACTTATTTTAACTTTTTTTTTAAATGTGATAATAAAAAACCCCAATATTTTCACTGATTCACTTGGAAAAAAAAACACATTATATTCTGTGTGCAACAGGTAAATGTAGAGGTTGACAGTTTGCAAGCGGACCGCAAAATCATCATAGAATCATAGAATGGTCAGAGTTGGAAGGGACCTTAAAGATCATCAAGTTCCAACCCCCCTGCCACGGGCAGGGACACCTCTCCCTAGAGCAGGTTGCTCCAAGCCCCATCCAACCTGGCCTTAAACACTTCCAGGGATGGGGCATCAACAACTTCCCTGGGCAACCTGTTAAGATGACACAGCTCACCTAAAGAACTTTGCAAATTGCTCAGGGTAGAACAACATTGCTTAGAGCAATCCTAATTTCCAGAAAGAAATATCAGCCTTCACGATACCAGAGTGGGAAGGTTTGCTGGAGTGTGGTGAGCAGTGTCAAAGGAAGGCGTTGCCTTTCTTATATTCCTTCCAGTTGTGCTCAGTATTCCCAACTTACAACTGGAGCACTTGGGCCCCTGGCACCTGGCGCTGCCGACCACACACTCCCTGCAGAACGGACGCTCAAGGAATGAAACCGGATCTTTTTAGGATCTCTCACTCTTGGATAATTCTTGCCAGAACAAATCAAGAGCCGTCTTGAGGCTGCTGCAAGTGCTGCACTGCCCAGCTGATCCCCCGCAGCCCTCACCACGCCAGGCAGAGGGAAAGCCACAGCCAGGCTTATTTCCACTGGCACTGTGTACGTTCACACACATTTGACCTTAAGAACAGACTTTTTCTTCTCAAGCAGAGTTTTCAAAGTAATCATCAGAAGATTACATGTCTTTCCAAGTCAGTTTTTCTTTACTATTTATAATGATGACTGGAAAGAATGCAATTTAATAACTTCATTAAAAACCCCACAACTTTCTATTTTTAGAGAAGAAAATTAACTTTTCACATTCCTCCGAAGTGACTCCACGGAACAGAGAGTTTATATTCAATAAAGAGGGCCCGAATCAAGACATTTTTTGTTCAATACGTTGTTAGGAAAGTGCAGTTCTATTTATGGTTCATTTTTACTCCGTTTACATTCCAGCGCCTGCTGAAAAATACATTCACATTCTAAAAGGACACCTAGAAAAAAATTTCATCGTCTCATCTTATATTTTGTGAACATCTCCATATTGTACTTTGTTGAATCCATTTAAATGTGATGGCTCTGTGACCTCTCACAGAAGGTCAAAAATGTGTGGAGTCACTGTGAGAGGGATAATTTCCCGGGGTTCTGCGCCTGCCGCCAGCAAGTGAAGCAGGGACAGGGGGGAGCGATGCTCCCTCCGCATTCTCCTCGCCATACCTGGAATGACAGAGCTGGACTCGTACTTAATTCCAGCGTTTGGCTTTGATGGCTTGTCTGTGTGAATACCCACATTGGGAAAGCTCATTTCACAAGGATTTGAGTCGGAGCATTTTTTGCTCAGCATCTGTGAAGAAATTCAGACCCTCCCCTTCCCCACGAGGCCATAAAAGGGCAGCGCCTGCTGCCTGACCCGCGCTTCCCCAGCTGCCCGGCTGAGCCGTCTTGCCTTTCAGACTAAGGAATATTTACATCATCACTGAGATTTTTCTCACAGCCATGCCTCTTTTCATCCTTCTGCTTTATTTTGCAGTTTCATCATCTTTCATCAGACCAATCATTTATTTTCTAGTTTCCCACTACTTTGGAAGATGGAATAGGAGGTTTCTTAGCCTTCACTCACATGCTGTCTCCTTGTCCTCTTCTTCTCCTACCCTGACATTAGTAGTTTTGATTCTTTTCTTACTCTTCCTTTCCCTCCATTGTTTGCTACAGAGTTGATTTTCATGCCTTAGATCCTTGAAGAATGTTTCAGATGGGTATTAATCTAACCCTTCATTTCTGAGTGATCTCTGCCTCATGTTCTAGAACCACAGGAGATGCTGCTCTGCTGATACCAGCACAACATGCATCGGGACAACTTCTCCTTCATAAAGGATCTGATGGAGGAAAACAACCTCATCTCTCAGTGTCTCCTGAGGGAATCCCTGGGGTTTCCTCACTCAGTTTGACACATCACTATCCCTGTCAATGGCCCCATTCCAGAGCCCGTAAGATCTCAGTGGTCAGATGCTGGGTTTTTTTTCTCCAGGAGTGAAGAAATTGCCTCTTGTGAATCTGCATGACACACGCTGCCAACTGATGGTACCTCCCTTGTTGCCACCACTGCAACAGAAAGGTCCAGAATTATTCTGAAAGGTAAAAAGTCCTAAGAGGACAGATACCTTGGGAAATTCCATCTCCTTTGAGAAATGACAGACAACTAGTGTTTCTCTTTTCCCACTGTGATGTCAGCATGTTGGATATGAAGCTTTCACATGGAATGTAGAATTATTATTAATTATCCAATTAAAAAGTTCTGTCTTTGCTTTGCCTCTCAGACATATTTTTAAATTGTTTTGTGAATGGGACAATTCTGTGAAGCATTTTGGCACGTTGTACAGAAGATGGTACAGGAACCACAGCTCTGACATGACAACAACATCTCAAGCAACAATCTGTCCCGTCTCTGAAATCCAACTGCAGAAATCTAAGAAAAGGCCTCACATCAAGGAACAATATTGTTCCTTCACAAGTTGTGGCTTTTTGAAGCTCAAGGAATACAGCAAACTGTGGGGATGGATGCAGACTGTGAGATAAAGAGGTGCAAGATGGAGCTAATGCTTCCTAATAATTACATACTCTTTGGATATGGCATGAATACTATGATGTGAAAGCCAATGACCACTTTGTAAAACTAGTGACAACAGCTTAAGTTTGTTTATTTCAGTCAAAGATAAAACTAGCTGGAAAACTAAATTTCTATTTTATACAAAATTCTGGCATTTTGAAAAAGTAATTATGAAGAGTAAAAAACAGCATAAAATTCTGATGCTTTTACCAAATATAGAATCATAGAATGGTCAGAGTTGGAAGGGACCTTAAAGATCATCAAGTCCCAACCCCCCTGCCATGGGCAGGGACACCTCTCCCTAGAGCAGGTTGCTCCAAGCCCCATCCAGCCTGGCCTTAAACACTTCCAGGGATGGGGCATCAACAGCTTCCCTGGGCAACCTGTTCCAGTGCCTCACCACCCTCACAGCAAAGAACTTCTTCCTAAGATCTAATCTAAATCTCCCCTCTTCCAATTTAAAACCATTAACCCTCGTTAGAAATGTTTTGGTTTGGATTTTCCTGATGTTTAATTTTGATGGGGCTGAACCAGCTTGTTGACTTTATCGCCTGAAGACTGAATACATACAAAATTTTAAACTGAAAAACTGAATACTTTTATAAAAATATTTAGTATGCAGTAAAGTGCAAAAAAATCCGTATGACACGGCAATGTTTAGACTTCTCAGCACAGATAATGAATTCAAAATATCTCATTCTCAGAGAACATTCAATCTTTGGCACAACTGCATCATTTGAAATTGGAAAACTGCACACACACAAAAATCATCAGCTCAATTCATAACCCTTCCTGCTTCTCTCCCTACCAGGCAAAGGCAAAGCATCCTGAAAAAAAGGGCACAGGATGAAGTAAATTGAGTGTAAAGATGAAGGTGAGTGTGATGGTGCAGAACGGTAGATTGATTCTACCTCCAGTAAGAGCTGCAAGTAGGAGGAACCCAAAATCTGTTTAGGATGAGTATTTGCATTCCTCCATTCCTGTACCAGTGATGGGCACAGATATTACACCTGAAAGATTTCCAAGAAATGGCCAGAACCAGCCATACAGGTTGCTCTCTGAGGGGTGGCAGACCTTCTACTCCTGCACGATGGAGTTTTGGGGGAGCCTTGGCAGAGGCCTCAAGCCTGGTAGAGCCCCACTTCCTACAGGACCCAACTGAGGCTCAGCTTCCCTGAGCTCGTGCCAGCCGGGGCTGCAAGTTAAAACCACTCTCTGGGGCCTATAATCTCCAGCAGGAAGGGAAAATCTCTTGGTATGTCTGAGAGAACTCGTAGGTTTACAGCAGTATATACTGGAATTCGAGAGGCTTATTTTTAGATTATTAGAGTGTTTCTATATTTATCAGGTGAACTCCTCCGGTTCAAATGCCAGTGAGAAAATTCCTAACTTGAACCTCAGTTTATGAATATCCTCAAGTTAGCAGAAAGGAAAGACATTACTATACTCACCGAATTGCCTTCCGCCTCTCCTGGGGGTCTGGGGACACATAGGCCTTCATCTCTTCTTTAGCACGCTGCAGCTGTATTTCTAAATTCTATAAAGAAATATATAGTTAAAAAAATTAAATTATTGTTCCTATTTTATTTCACAATGAACAATTTGGTCCTTCTTGTGATCTTACCTTTTTCATGCAATTAATATAATGGTAATTGCTTTCTTCCTGAGCACACTCCTCAAGAAGTCCTTTCACCTCCTGTAGAACAAGAATAAGATTTCAAAAGACATGGGAACTCAGAGTCCACAGGAGATACCCTGGGCTTCTGTTTTAATCATGACAGTCTGTAACAGAAACAGGCAAAATACTGAACTAATCATTTCTTAAATGTTTCTAAAAAAAGACTTCCCAAATTATAAAGTGAAAGACAATTGACGTTTTCAGATTTGCAGTTTCAGTCACAGTTAGAGATGCTCAATGACTGTTGATAAGTGTTTATTAATATGACTGACTTCTAACAGACACTTCACAAGCGCTGCCAAGACTCTTGTTCCTCAGCACATCTTCAATGCTAAATACAGTTGTGAATAAGCATTTCCTGGAACACATCTGCAAAACGTATGTTAGAAGCTACAGACATATTAATAGTATGTTAATTAGCAATCAGTAGTTACATTGAGCAGTACAGAGGTACTCTCTAAATGTTCTATACCAAAAATCCCTAATAATCCAAATGGGATCGTGTATTCTGGGTTGCACAGCAGTTGTCAATTCCAAAGCTCTGTCACCATGTGATTTTCAGACCATCAGCTGAAAAAGTGAATTCTGCTGCTCAGCTGCAGTAGTTTGCTGCCAGCCCTGTCCAGCTCCATCAGTGGGTGTGATTGTCATCACGTGTTAGAAAATGGCTAAGATTTGTCTGCCAAGAAAAAAGCCCTGATTGCTATTGTACAAATAGTTCTTATGGAAGATCTAATCCATAGTAGGTTTATCCGTGGATTCTTTTATTTCTCTTGGATTAAAGCATGCAAAGGTACTTTTAGTGCAGGAAAAGAATTATCTACACATTTACCTACACTTCAAATGTATGCCCTTTTTATTTTGAAATATATTCCTTACATGAGTAAGGCCTTGAAAAATCAAGTCCAGACAAAATTCACAGAATCTAGTGAGGTAAAGCAAATTCATATAAACATATGAATGCTGTCCACACCTTAAAGGATTGTACTCAAGTATTTCCCTTCCTGAAAATGCTACAGTTCAACTAATGCATGAAATATATACATACAGGCTCTTAACTGTACCTATATGGTTGTATTTTAACAAAACTGTTGGATGCAAGAATACAAGACAGTCACATTTAACAAAGTATCCTTGCCATCAATTTCAGTGTATTAATTATCCACTGGGTTGCTTGCTTATTTAATGAACCTGCTAAACACATAAAGATTTGGCTTGAGAAATGATACCTTATTTTATGGTCAAATTCTTTCCTGATCTAATATCTAGGTCAGCGGGATTCCTGGCAGGTGGGTGGATGGACTGATGTACCACCGAGTCCATTGGGAGCAGGAGATGTGTGAGTGTAGCTGGTCCACAGCAGCTTTGGGCACAATTTGCAGGGTCAACACTGACTCATTTCCACCTGAAGTGGATTTGCACTTTCAACATTCACAGGGAAGGCAGAGAAAATACTGTACCAAGCCACCATCTCACCTGTTCCAGCGCAGAGCGATTGCTCTCTAACCCCGCAGCACAACTGTCGTATTGGACTTTTTTCTCCTCACATTCTTGAGTTAATTCCTTATGTGGAAAGGGCAAAAGGGTACATAAATGAAATCATCAATCGACTGACATGTGACATTCAGGCAGAGGGTGTTCTTGTCAGTCTCACCCATCAGCCACAGCTACTGGCACACTTGCAGGTGCTTACACAAACCCTGCAGGGACACAGGGATCGTTACACATGGGGAAACCACAAGCCTCCATGGACAGGGGAGGATCAGTTGTGTACACCACAACACAGCACACAAATCTCCTCTTTACAGCCACATCCATAGCTCTAATGTGCTAAGTTAATAGGGCAGGGTTTGCAAGAAGGGAAAGCAATTATAAAAACAGAGATGAAGAAAGGATTAACATACTTGCTACCTGTGAAAAGACAGCTTTCTAGCTGTACACAACACCTTTAGCTGGATTTCATCTGCTAACACTTTTAATAGAACCACTAGAAGTAAGTTTTCTGAAAATTGAGTTGATAGATAAATGGATGGCTCTATTTACTCCCATGGTAAGGAGCCAGCTTAGAGCAACTGTGGACCTGAATGACTTGTTTTTCAGCTCTCTAAAAAGTTCTGAAAACAAACGGCTACATGTGTCATTCCTACAGATGGATACAGGACTTAGATCAATGTACTCAACTATTTGGACAAGACATTATTTGCAATCCATTGAAACAGGAGAGTGTTAGTTGACACCATTAGTGCTGAGATACAGAAAAAGCTTTGAAATCAATCTGAAAACTAATTTTGCTACAGTATTGAACCATGATTTTTTAAAATTCTGTCCTGGTGTAGAAATTTTTCTTAAATTGCTATAAAGGACAAAATTTTCAGCCTCATTTTCTGCCTGCACTGTCAGCTTTTATGAATTCCAGTCTTTTACACGCTGCCTGTTGCAAATCACTGTTGACCCATTCTGCTATTTCCAGCTTTCCTTAAGAGCTGACTGTGTCCTTGTACAGCACTACAGAGAGCTGTCAATTAGACTTATCTGTGATTCTGACTTTATTTACATAGAATGAGAAGTATTTCTACCAACCTGGCACTTCTGACGCAACTGTCTCAGTTCTTTGATAACAGGAGCTAGGCTTGCCTTCTTCTCAGCCACTGTAGTGTTCAGTTTTTTTACCTGACAGGGACAAAATACATTAACATTATAATACTAATAATACATTTATATAATTAGGAATGTGAAAAGAAAGAGAAGAAAACCAAAATATGGAGAGAACAAAATGTGCAATGAAGCCTGGACAACATATGATGTAAGTTCAGGCTTAACTAACAAAGGTACAGAGCCCGTGCTGCAGTGGGGTCGTTACCACAAATGAGAGAAATTCTGCTCCCATTTTTTCAACTGAGAACATCATAAAGAATTCCAGAAGCCAGCCTGTGTGCCAGACACCTAAAGAGCTTAAGGAGTAGGGGAAAATGAAGGAGTTGCAGAGACAGACTGAGCGAAAGGGAGAAATCCTTAAGAAAGCAAATTTAGAAAAAACCTGCACAGGTTAAATAAATAAAGTTTGAAAATAAATAAAGTCACGTATTTATACTGATAATTAAAATTTGATCCAGCTTTCTATTTGAGAGCCATTCTGTTTTACTTATACCACTTTATTTAAGTGCCCTAATGATTTCCAAGAATGCTATTTTGCTTTTTGTTCTTTTATAATATTTTCAAATTAGAAATTCAAGTTCTGACTTGCTTCTATGGATACTTGGAAAGTGAAATAAAACCAGGACAGATCCAATGGCAATTTAAAATCAGGCTACAGAGAAGAAGACATTTAGCTCTTTAGGCATATGATGTATTTTTTTAACAAATGCTTAACTCTAGGGATTTACAAACAGTCTTTTTCAAAAGAGTCAAACCATTCCTCTCTTTCAAACAATGTGCAAGAATAAATATGAAACCACTTCTGAAATTACAAAAACAAAAAAACAAAGACAGGAAGACTACTGTATCCCAATGGTTCTGATGAGGAGGAAAGTACAATTTCTTTGTAGGAATTTTTTTAAAATTTTTGTTTTCTTTCTTGTGCATTAAAAGAAATGCACATTTTAGTAAACTATTTCAAGATTACCTTCGCAGATGTACAGTCTGAAATTTCATTTATTTATATATATATATATATATATATATTAAAAGAAAGTTTAAAACCTCAAACAAAAATATCAAACTCGGTTTTATACACTGAGGAACCAGATATTCAAACAATAAGCAATAGTTTAAGACAAAAATCACCATTTCAGACATGTTATCTAGTGTTCGGCCTTTCATTTCATCCATTTCACTCTTTACTGCAGACACTCTCTCCAGCTCCTCCTGGGTGTAACTATATCCAGAAATACCTTTCTTTTCTTCAATAGATTGCTGCAGACACACAAAAAAAATACACCAAATGTGAGTCCGTTAATCAAGTAACAACAAATTCCTTCATTGAGCCCAAATATTGTAAGAAAGCAGAGAAGGTAAGTACTCTAATCTATCTATTTTAAAAGTTATTAATAACCTAGCTGCCAGAAAAATTAACTTTTTATCTAGTGCCTGCACAGTAGGATAATAACAACTTTCTGTAAATACACTATTGGGTCATCTGGTGCCCAAGAAAATTAACAGAAAGTTTCCACGCAGTAAAGTGGGCTTTAGGTCCGGCTCTGAAGAAGTTCAATATGTAAAATCCAGATGCTTAATCTGAGAATGTAGCTACTGCCAAGGAAAACTAATAAATATTGTATTCATTGTATTAATACTAATGCCATCTTATCAAATTCTAACATCCACAATGTGCTAAAAAGCAAAAAGTCCATTCTTAAAAGTGCTATATATCTGTGAACTCCAAGTCTATTATACTCCAAAACCTTTTACAACCAGATGTTTAAGAAAATATTTGTCTCTCCTCATAGCAACTGCTGCCATTCTGCAGACTCAAACCGCAGTGAGGAGTTTCACAGGGCGTTATGCCCAGGGCTAGAAAAAGTATATTTGATCCTACAGGGAAAAAGCATGCACGAGTCACCTGGTGGTAAGGACTTTACACACTCCCAGCTCTGTACTTTTACTACAAGGTAGTTTAGAAAAGATCAGACTTGAGGGAGAATGTGCCGTTGACCATGTTTAGGTATTTCACAGAAAAACTTTGAGTGCTTTGTCTCTGCTGTATCCCTGTGAGGTAGGAGAGAGTTATCCTGCTGGGAAAAGACACATCCACACACCTGCCTTCCACCTGAGCAGCGATCTCCAGAAGCAGCTCTGATCCTACCACTCAGGTGCTTTGTTCCAGGTAGCAGTTTTAGTTTTATTTTTAATTAAACAATGAATGCCCTCTTGAAACAGCACGGCATCATCCACTGCATCTATGGGAATATCTTTCCAAAGTCCATCCCATGTNGGACAGATCCAATGGCAATTTAAAATCAGGCTACAGAGAAGAAGACATTTAGCTCTTTAGGCATATGATGTATTTTTTTAACAAATGCTTAACTCTAGGGATTTACAAACAGTCTTTTTCAAAAGAGTCAAACCATTCCTCTCTTTCAAACAATGTGCAAGAATAAATATGAAACCACTTCTGAAATTACAAAAACAAAAAAACAAAGACAGGAAGACTACTGTATCCCAATGGTTCTGATGAGGAGGAAAGTACAATTTCTTTGTAGGAATTTTTTTAAAATTTTTGTTTTCTTTCTTGTGCATTAAAAGAAATGCACATTTTAGTAAACTATTTCAAGATTACCTTCGCAGATGTACAGTCTGAAATNACTCTAATCTATCTATTTTAAAAGTTATTAATAACCTAGCTGCCAGAAAAATTAACTTTTTATCTAGTGCCTGCACAGTAGGATAATAACAACTTTCTGTAAATACACTATTGGGTCATCTGGTGCCCAAGAAAATTAACAGAAAGTTTCCACGCAGTAAAGTGGGCTTTAGGTCCGGCTCTGAAGAAGTTCAATATGTAAAATCCAGATGCTTAATCTGAGAATGTAGCTACTGCCAAGGAAAACTAATAAATATTGTATTCATTGTATTAATACTAATGCCATCTTATCAAATTCTAACATCCACAATGTGCTAAAAAGCAAAAAGTCCATTCTTAAAAGTGCTATATATCTGTGAACTCCAAGTCTATTATACTCCAAAACCTTTTACAACCAGATGTTTAAGAAAATATTTGTCTCTCCTCATAGCAACTGCTGCCATTCTGCAGACTCAAACCGCAGTGAGGAGTTTCACAGGGCGTTATGCCCAGGGCTAGAAAAAGTATATTTGATCCTACAGGGAAAAAGCATGCACGAGTCACCTGGTGGTAAGGACTTTACACACTCCCAGCTCTGTACTTTTACTACAAGGTAGTTTAGAAAAGATCAGACTTGAGGGAGAATGTGCCATTGACCATGTTTAGGCATTTCACGGAAAAACTTTGAGTGCTTTGTCTCTGCTGTATCCCTGTGAGATGGGTGGCGTACACGAGTTATCCTGCTGTGAAAAGACACATCCACACACCTGCCTTCCACCTGAGCAGCGATCTCCAGAAGCAGCTCTGATCCTACCACTCAGGTGCTTTGTTCCAGGTAGCAGTTTTAGTTTTATTTTTAATTAAACAATGAATGCCCTCTTGAAACAGCACGGCATCATCCACTGCATCTATGGGAATATCTTTCCAAAGTCCATCCCATGTATTTTCACACTTTCAAGTTTATTTTAATAAGTAAGGCAAATACTTTCTTGTTTAAAAATGCAAAATATGTACATACAAAAAAAGATCTGATAACAAGAATACTGGTATTGGAAGAAAACACAGCAGTGGATTTTTTGGAACTAAAAAAGGAATCTCTTGCATTTGGGATGCGTGTCTGTTCCTTGAATGCTTGCAGTTATGCTCAGCAGAAATCCTTCTCCTGCTGTTCTGGCTTAGAAAAAGCCTTCATCCACTTTTACATTTTTCACTTAGTGCGAAACATATTTTCTTCTAAATATTCTGGGGTTAGAATGTTTCCTTCCTGCCTGCTCTTTTTTTAAATACTTTCCCTACGTATTTTGCAGCAGTAACTTGAAGCCTACTTGCTGTTGGTAACTTTCAAAGCCCTTACTGTGTCTGTGGATACCAAGAACTAATTTAAGTATCCAGCCTTGCTCTAACTGGAGTTAGTGAAGATTTACCATCGACTTTAAAAAGCAAGGTCAAGCCCCTCAGCCTTAAAAGAAATTGCAGAACAATTGTGGCAGCCTGTAAGAAACAGTTGTTGAACATAAAGTATAGCAGCTTAGCAGAGTCACAGACAAAAATAAATTTTATACCCTAATGACTCTTTTACTAATGACAGCGGGAGAGCTGAGGACGAGGTGCATTAGAATCTAACAAAACAGCATCCATCTGATTATATAGCTGTTATCAGGAAGGAAGGGTGATGGACCGTGGGAGCAGTAACTGCTTGTGTTACCAACTGCTGCTGAAGAGCCTCGTGGCGCTGTTTTAGAAGTTCTTCCGTCCTCTGGAGGATTCCATACTCAGCTGTAATTTCTGCTATTTCCAGTCGCTTCTTTTTATAAAACGTGTTCTTGCTCCGGAGCTTATTAACATAGTGTTTAAACTGAAAGGAGAGAGACCAGAAATATCATTTAACTTAAAGCAAAAAGGAGCCTTATCACAGACTGTTGCTATAGAAAATGTAATTACCCTGTTTGGATGGTGTATTGAAGATTAAGTGTTTAGACCAGAGGATTGGAATTCAGGATTCCCAGGGTCTATTTATTTTCAGCTCTGCATTTGTTCACTGAGTGAGATCAAGAAAACCAGCTCTATTGCTTTCTGTCCTAGCTCGCTCATTTGTGATGTGTGAGATCATTTGGTTTTACTCACCACCATTCGACAGTTGGAAAAGTAATTACTCTTTGCAAAATGGTGTGAGAATCACGGATAATAAAAAAGTTAATGTAATAGAAGCTTGCACTTGTAACAGAGCCCCAGATCATCAGTGTGTAGTCCCAAAGAAACATGATAAGAAAGCGCAGAAAAACTGGAAGAGGGCATGGGGAAAGACTATCTCTTTTAAACAAATGCTAGTTCTCAATTGTTACAATTTGTCATTCTTGACTCCTGAAGAACTAAATTGTATCCCTGGCTAAGTTTTATAAACAGGAAAATAAAAGCAGAGTCCTTGCATAGAAGCCGAGAAATGCTGTATATATTTCACTCAAAATCTAAAGTAATGGAGAATTTATATTTTTATTAAAGACAAAGCAAAAAATTACATATCCCTGACAGATCAACAACCTCAGCTAATTTACATCTGAATCTGCGTGTGCTCAATTTGTAACGTATGAAATACCAGGTGTTGAAGCAAACATGTAGTATTTTTCTTTGCCTTAATGTTTTCCATCTGTCAAAGAGGCTCAGCCCTTATTCTTATATTTGATGTGAGAACTGTGAGGCAAACACCAGTCACAGCTCAAAAATGCATCTAGATCCAGAGATGGAAAGCAAATACAATTTATTAGCGTAAATGATGTAAGAACAGGCTTCAGAATGTTACTTGATGAGGAGGGGTTTGACCTGTGCAGAGTGAGCATAAAAGAGGCAGCCCCCAGGAGAAAACAGGAGTCTCGCTCCCAACGCTACAAGCTTAAAACTCAGAGAAGCACTTAACGTTTTGAAATTCATGTTAATTTTTCTTTTTGCAAAATTATGCTTCTCCCTTCTAAAGAATAAATCCAAAAACCCAATGTGACCACAGCCTAAGAACCCCCAGAGTAACTGTATGTTCTATAAAAAGTGTCCTGGGCAAAATGCCCACAATGAAATCAACCCTGTTCATCTGCCATCCTGTGCAATATCTAGGCCAAAGCTGCTTCTCTCTTGCTATGCTCCAGAACTATTTTTAAAGCCAAAAGCTATAAACGTTTTTGGTGAAAGAACAAACCCACAAATTACTCAATGTGCTCTATGCAGATTGGACTCTGTGTGGCTTTGGAATACCATTTTACATTGTGCATAATACCTAGGACAAGGATAGACAAGGTCACCTAAGCCACAGCACTGCACGGCTGAGGCAGCTCCATTACTGCCATCCTCTCTTTGTTATATTATTGGCACACTTAATAGAGCAATACCAGAACTCATTCTTTTTCATAGCAAATTCAAGTATGTTCTCTTAGTTAATACAGAAGACTGTTATTATTTTTTCTTTATTCCTTAGACAATACCAAGTTTTCTGGGATTCTCAAGAGATAAAGTACAAATACAATCTCTCCAAGTAACCGAGGAAACTTTAAGGGAAGCGCAGTGAGTCTTCAGTTTTGATCCTGGTATTTCACTTGACCAGTGGAATATAGTAAAGAATGATGTAAGAGATTAAACTTAATATGTGACCACATACAGCTATCAAACCTGAACGATTTTCTGTCAGTTTATTCCAGGATGAAAAGCAAACTATTATTCTCTTCACTTCTATAGCTACTTTTAAGGTCTTGAAAATAGCTCGAGTGGGAGGTAGCGTATTTGCATATTCAATATTCAAAGCATAAAGTGTTTTACAATGGAAGTCAAAGAATCTTGTTGATTATAGAACTGATTCCACCGATGTTCTATTATTAGTTGATTAAGTTAGGACTGTATAATAAAAATTTAATCCAACTACAAGTTGCTCACATTGAGAAGTGAAACCTATTCATTTTAGGAGATGGATGTCTATCTTTCATTGTAACCTCTGGCTTTTTAAAAGCAAACTTAACATTTCACATAGCTTTTATTGCAGCAAGCAAGGTAAAACAAGATAGAAACAATGGTAACAAAATTAGAACATCTGTAGAAAATCAATCAACAGTTTGGCAGAATTTTCAAAAGACTTCACCTACTCCAAACAAAGCAGAGATGAGCTTTTCAGAACCTCACTAACTGGAGCCTTCTTTAGATCCAGGCCCAAAGTTGGAGCTGGAGTTACCAAATTTGACTCCACTTAAATCAGCAGCTTGCAGGAATTTTGTGGCAAAAATTAGGTTTCTTCAGCCTAAAAGCTGAGAATCACTCTGTAGGTTTCCAAAAATTATAAATAAGTTTCTTGCAAGATAGCAGTGCTTTCATTTGCGTAAGCATTGCTTCTGAAGCTGTACACATCTCATGCTCCCATCTCTATGTAGATGAAAAACCAAGCCCTTAAAATGCTATAAAACACTGCCTTTTTCTGTGGCGAAAGGTCTTTGAAATGATTTGCATAGTTCACCAAAGAATAACATTGTCTAGCCATATCACTTTAAAGTTAAGGAACCCACAGGAATCCATCTCTGAGCAGCAGCATTTTCCCACAGACCAGGTCAACTGCTCCCTGTGCAGAAGCCCAGCAGCTCAACCTACAGCGTTCCCATGGTCCCGGCAGCGCCGCGGTGCTGGACCATTCAAGGCGATGTCCACTACTAAGCTTTTTCTTTCTCAAGCAGCTTCACACAAATAGTTATTTAAGCTTCAAAGATTAAATGACTGGACAAAAACCAAATGCTGGCACTGAGTTAGCAGTTAAAGTAAGCAAGCCTGGAGACCCATGTTCGCCAGCTAAGCCAGAGCCCCCAGAGACATAAAAACTATCCAAATGAAAGCAAAGGAAGATTAGGCTTTTTCACTTGGCTATTTTTATGGG
The DNA here is from genome assembly GCA_013400375.1 of Thinocorus orbignyianus. Lineage (NCBI taxonomy): Eukaryota > Metazoa > Chordata > Aves > Ciconiiformes > Thinocoridae > Thinocorus > Thinocorus orbignyianus. The sequence continues at coordinate 25,888 of VXBW01000279.1, read as the reverse complement.
TGACCGTAACATAACAAGCATGGAATGTAGATTATGAAATAGAGTGAATGAAAACAGGAGTTTGATCCCTCATCCTGCAGCACGCAGGTAATCTGGCATCCCTGGGCAGATTTCCTGTATTATGTTCCATTTTTACTGATAGAACCCAGCGACGCTGGATCCTTTATGCTTCTCCACTTACTACAGTCTGAAAGAGATTGCTATCACCAGATTAAGTCTTACCACACTTTTGTGAAGTAATTTAGCATTACAACAATCCTAAATATGACAAAATTGAATCACAGCTATTAAAATGGCTTCTCTGGGACCATACAGAGTCCTGCAGGTTCCCCCTCTCCAGGAAGGAACATAAGCACGTTGAGCACACGCCTCAGTGCATTCCTGAATTGGGATCAAAGCCCAGCTCCTCCGATGTTTAGTCTTATGCTTTCCCTATAAGCCCATCATTTTGTCTCCTTAAAACTAACATTTGCCCCATATGAAATTTTCACAAGGTTCTTACTCCAAGATTATCATTAAAGGAGAAAAAGGCTAAGCTTGTTTTCAGAAAAGAACAAATCCCAGATTAATCCCTCACTTTCGAGTCAAATCTTTAAAGGTAGTAGTTTCTGGATTACTGTATCAATTTCATTGTGTTACAGTAATCAAAATAGTCTTTGTACAAAAGTACTACAGAAAATAAACTATTAATTGTAAAAAAACTTAATTTCTTTCTGAAATGCCTAAAATAATATGCATAAGCACAATAACTGCAGAGAATCTTAACTGACTATCTGTATTTTTATTAAGAATTGAGGAACAGATGTTTCAATTTTCTAATTAGACCAATTAACAGGATACAGACTGTCCAAAGTATTCAAATTCAGTTAGGAAAAGTTCCTGATAATGACAGATTTCCAGTACTTTTTCCGAAAAGGCTCTAAATTTAAGCTAGTACAGCCACTGTTGGATGTAGTTAATAGCTCATATGTAGAAGGACAAACTTCTAAAAGATACGAGCAGTATTACCTCCATCTATTAAAAAGAAAGTATCCTGCAGCCTGCTCATTGGACAGATCAATCAGGAAAATTCTTCATTAGGATTAATAGGATATCTCTTCTAGGAGGGCTTGCTGCTGGTCAGGGAAGGAGTAAAGCAGCCATTACTAATAATTTGGATCAATCAGAATATTTATAATGAAAAACCCTTTTCAGTTATCACTGCAAATGCACAGATCAATAAAGCAATGATTTATTCATGCCAGTAGGTGCTGAAAGAGCATCCAGTTCAGTTCAGATTTGTCTGAATCACTGCATATATTTGGCTTAAATGATGGTTAACTTCTTACAGCAAAAAGCTTCTGGCTTCTGTAAGAATCGTACAGATTTGCCACTTCTGTTCTCACAACCTGACTCCCAGCTACTCTATTTTCATGCGTAAGGAGCCTTTGACAGACAGAAATATAACTGTACCTAGAAGCCTGGAGAAAAGTTGAGAGAAAGATAGCAAACTGATAGTGTGATACATCCTGGGTCCTGGCTGAAACCATTTAATGTTCAAATTGTGAGCTCCTTTACAGCTACTCTCTGAAAAATCCATCCACCTAGTTTGAGCCAAATAACTGTTTCTGGTGGATTCAGACTAAACAGACAGTTGTAGAGGAAAAGTGACAGGATTTATGGTCCAAGACTGACTGTTTTCTGTCTGCAAATTGAAACATTTTTTTAATACTGTTTTCCTAGGGGGCAGGTAGGCATAGATGAGCATTTTTAGGAAAGAAATTAAATTCCTTATGTAAATGAATTTGCAAAGCTCACATACCTGTTAATGAAAGACCACATTCTCAAAAACATATTCATTTCAACTACTGGAGCTAAGCACAGCTGTGATACCATTCTATTCTGATACCTTGGGAAAGTCGAGGTTCTTGGAGCCCTATGCTGAACTCTGGGAAGTACAATGTGTTGTGTAGAGAGCTAAAAATACCACAGCTTTACCTAGGATCACTTGTAATTGAACCATCTAGCCTTCTAAGTGTCAACATTTGATTCCCTAATTTTCAGGATCTGACAGCTGCAGCAAGGAGCCTGCCAGCTTTGCCCCATGCTCGTCGTACTTCGTTTGAAGTACTTAAAAAGATTTCATAATCCCTGAAGCAGACAATTTCTTTCTACCTTTCTGTGCTTAATGGAAATGAATTGGTTATTCCCTGCTGTTTCTTCTAAGCTGTATCTAGCTGCACAACCTCTCCAACCGACTGGAATGCCGTAACATTCCTTTTTATGATTAGAGAAGAAAGCAAAACACTAGCACCTAAAAACATAAGCCAGGATTGACCTTTTGGTGAATGATGTGCTAAGAAGACCTCAACTGGAGATCCCAATACTGGTACAGGAGCTCAAGCTAGAAAAGCACTGATTCTTCGATTGCCAAGTCTTGTGAGTGCCATGACATAAGAGGATACAGCAAAGCAAGATAGAGAAGATGAGAAATACTAGGTATAGGAAAAAAAAAAGTCTTTGTTTTAACTGCAGCATTTAGATAAGTTTTAAACTTAAGACAGCCAACCTATTTGTTAAAAACTTCTCTTTCTTCCTTTTATGAAAGTGGAGCAACTAAATGTATAATGTGTGTGACTGGAATAAGAAAGCTTAAGGAAGCTCTGGGCTGTCAGAGAGTGCAAAACGAAGGTTGAATGTACAACCTCTGTCTGTCCCCACTGAACACACATATTGGAGCAGTGACTCACCGCTAAATTAATCAAGATTTCCTTTGGTATTGGCTCAAAGCTGGAGCAACACAGCACTGAACGAATGGTGACAAATCCAGACTTTTACTGATGGAAGATAACCTGTTCACTTCACTTTTGCTTCATCACCTTTTCCTTCCCAACTTCCTTCTCATCTATCAGTCCTGCCTCCTCACAACCTTGACTCTGAAGCAGGACTGTTTCTCTAATATGCGTTTGGAATGTACTTTAAGGAGATATAAAGACTCTGATACCAAGGTCCTGTACCAGGGTCCTACGCAGCATTTTTGGCAGCAGACATTTTCAAAAGAATTAAATGTCACTATCTCCACTTTCCAGATGAGGAATCTGTGACCTTTGAAAAAGAAGTGATCAAAATCGTCAAGAATTCCAATCCTTTCCTAATTTTTAGCCAAAGGAAACACTTTTTACTGCTCCACAGTGGTGCCCATGAGTACCACTGCAGTGCACCTACTGAAGCAAGAAACAAGAACAGGACATGGTTTGTACAATACTGGCTTCCGTAGGCCAATGTGCAGAAAGTATTCTACACAACAGGAAATGCTTCTTGTGAAAACGCAAACACTCCTTATTTTAAGCTGATGGTTTTGCCCAAAGTGCTCAGCCATTTATTCATCACTCCTCAAAATGAAGACTTGAAAAGATTCAAAAAGTCAAAAGCAGAACATGATTGAACAAAAGGAATGCAGGTGATGTTCAAAACGGGTGTTATCTTTTTTCTGTCTTGAGCCTCTTCCTTGTGTCAGACAATCAACTTGAATTTTTCATCATCAAGCCTTTTACAAGGTTCCTCCTTATGAGGTTTCCCTCCTACCCTGTTCTCCTTGAATTTCTGTGGATGAGAGTATGTTGTCCCCCTCAAGAACAGGCACAACATGAATTATTTCTTACCTTACAGTGCATTTACAGATAATGTAAAACATATGTTGCTGTCTTGGTAATGCATTCTTGTTGATTAATTAAACACTTCTTTTCCATCACATGTCATGAAACACAGATTGTCTGCTTTCTGTTTTTATTTTTACTTAAAAAGTTGTCAAGGACTCTAGCAACGTGCCCACCAGGGCTGGAAAACCTTGGAGTGGAAAGAAATCTAATGCAGTGGAGTCTTCTTATTGTTGCTACATATGGAATACCTATGGAACATGCAGGGTATGTCATGGTAAGAGGAACCAAGGTGTTAATTATTCAAAGTCTCGGTGCCATTGCTTCCCCTTGTGCACTTTTCATCTTGATTTATGGAAGAGGAGAGAAGCAAGAAGGCTCATGTGAAATATGCATGGATTCCATACTAGGCAGAAGCCTTTATGCATGAGTGTACACATACACGTTTCCACACTTGCTTTACTCTTTAAGACTCTTTTAAAAGAAAACTGACTTTTGTGGAGCTGGCATGTCCTATGGGATCAGGAAGGGAGTTCCTTCTACAAAGGGCGTTCCCTGTATTGAGTAGTATGTAAAAAAAGCACAGAAATAGACAAAGAAAAAGAAAGCAAAGAGTGTTACTCTTGATAAACAATGGCAGTGCAAATGAAGACAATACGTGAGGGAATTAAAAAATATATTAAGTCAGAGAATGATGCAGCTAAAATACTCTTTGCTTTAGTTATTCTCCCTGTAAGCACACTTAGTGGGCTTTTTCCAAACTGAGAAAAATTACTGTCTTAAGAAAAGTCAACTCATTTTGTTGACAAAACTACCCAACGGCAGCAGAATTACTCTTTGCAAACTTTTGAAGAAGACAGAGCTGCTTTGGTAAGTACAGCTTCAAATAGAACTTTGCCTGAGCTACACTGGTGGTAATAGACAAAGTCTGTATTTCAGCTAAACTGAAATAATAATATTTCAGCTAAACTGGCTGGGGAAATTTTCTTCAACTAAAAACTTTTGTGGGTAATAAATAAAACAGAACTAACTGCATTTCTGATAATTGCTGGTATTATGCTTTATGGTCACATAATATACAGAATGGATATTGATATATGATAAAAAATGCATTAAATAATAAAATCAATCTCCATGACTTATCACATGAACACCAAATCCCTTCATTAGTCTTGTTGACTTTTACAGTCAGTTGTTTACCATCCTATCATTGATATTGACATTACTTTGACTGAGTCTGGAACGTTAAGACAGTCCAACATTAAGTCCACACACACCTTGCAATCTATTAGGTACAACGTGAATAATTGAAAATACTAATTTGAAAATAGCTACAATTAGCCTGGAGAAGGCTCTGGGAAGATTTTATAGAGACCCTTCTAGAACTTACAAGAAAGATGGGAGGTTTATCAGGGAGTGCAGTGATAGGACAAGGGAGAATGGTTTTCAACTGAAATACAGTAGATTTATGTCAGATATTAGGAGGAAATTCCATATTTTAAGGGTGGTGAGACACTGGAACAGGTTGCCCAGAGAAGCTGTCGCTGCCCCATCCCTGTAAGTGTTTGAGGCCAGGTTGGACAGGGCTTTGAGCAACCTGGTTCAGTGGGAGGTGTCCCTGCCCAGGGCAGGGGAGTGGATGATCTTTAAGGTCCCTTCCAACCCAAACCAAGCACTGATGCAGTATAAATACTGGAAAGCGTTTGAAAGCACTGCACAGCATTGTAATATCTACATATTTTAAAAACAGTCTTTAAATATGTTAATTTTGGAATTCGATGACCAAAAACGTGTATTTAAAAAAAACAGAGGCCAATCTGTTGCAATGCTGAGGCCATGTAGTTTGATGACATACTATAAATGTGGACAAGATACTGTAGAAGCAGTTATTCTAATGTGAACTTAAATGGAAACTGCAAGTTAATGAAAATTGATTAATCTCTCACAAATTTCTTCCTCCTTATACATATAATCCTTATAATCCAGTGTTGTACTGCATACCTCATCCCCTTTCAGAACTTCAGAGCCTTCTAACTCATGGGCCTGACTGGTCTTCTGTAGCATCTGCCTTTCAGCACTGGACATCTCTTCCTTCGCAGCCTGAAGTTCTTCTGCTTTGGCTTCCTTTTTCCGGGAAATTATAGATGCCTGTAAGTCATTAAAAATTCATATGGACAAGTAAAGGAAAAATCACCTTGTTTAATCATTAGTAAAATGTAATGCATTAAATTTCAGGCATTGTACCACTGAAACCACATTTTAACTGTCAAACTGATTTTCATTAAGAAACATGAGCATGTCTCACTCAAAGAAAAGAGCATTGATTACACATTCTATACAGTGGGTTAAACCACTTCATTGAAGTTGATTGCAGACTCCCTACTTCCTTCAGGACAGCCAAGATTTCAAACATACCCTTTTTTCTCAGACTCATGTTGATATATTTTACATTATAGATTTATATTTCTTCACCTCATTTTTTCATTTTCATTGAAGAAAAAGGTAGGCATTTTAGCTGCTCCATTTCTTCTGCTTAGGCCCTTTTTGTGCATATGTAACATACACCAACATGGCTTAACTGGAAAGTTATCCAAGATTTCACAAATGCCATAATACAGTTTTTTATATCTGCAACCTACTCCAACCTACAGAAATATGTTATACTAACAGCAGAACCAAGCCACTAAATCTTGGCAAATAACTAGAAGCCGATGAATAAAGCAATCAGTACAGAAATAGTGTGGGTTACAGATATTTTTTGTTTTTAGTCTAGAAGATAAAGCATTTAAAAAATAATATTTCATACAAGGCAGAATATTAAAGAGCACCTAGTATTTGACCAGAAGCTAACAGATTTGGGAACATAAGTATACATTAGTTCAGGGGGGAAAAAAAGCATTTTTATCTTGCCAAGGTATACTATTTAAAAATATTCTTAAATAACACAAGACATTAATTTAGATGCATGCGCATGAGGCACAGTTGGGTTTTTCATATGAAAGGGAAAACGTAAGAAAAAATGAAGCAAAACACACACTGACTAGGTTAAAAGAATCAGCTCTATTTCTAAAAATATATCTAACAGAATTCTGCTGGGGTAGTATCGCAGTTCTTTGCTTCATGAGACAACTGCAGTGCCAAATTGTGGTACAAGATACATGATTATTTTGTGAAACAAAAGCCAGTCCTCAGCAGAACAAAGCAAAGACCACCACGTGCTTTCGACTCACAGCAGCAACTTGAACTCCTGGAGTGGCTCCTCCATTGAACATAATTACATCACAAGCCAGTTGGTCTTTGGTACCAGCACATTATGTCGGAAGCTTTTCATTTGGGAAGAGCATCTCTTACAAACCAAAATGGTGTGTTTCATATTGTGTAAGTGATTGAACTGCAGCATTACCTTTTATCACATTTTCCTCCCATTGATACACTTTACTTAAGCCTTTTTATTTTTTAAGCCACCACCATAAGCAACATCATGAAAATCTGTAATAAAATTAGCAGCCTGGAAAAAGGTTGCCTGGAAAAGAAATCCCTCCTATTTCTGCGTAAGCTCTGATAATCTCAGAGTTCATAAATCTTTTTTATAACCTGTGAAGTTACTGAGACAAGACCAGACAGCCTATTTTCAAGAAAGATTATTATTTCATAGCCTCAGGATGAAAAAAAATTAAAAAATTAAAAAAAAAAATCAAAGAATACCTTCTTAATAGATGCACTGGGGAAAATAGCATGTGGTCAAACACAAGGAAGGGCTATAACTGAAAGCTTTGCATCCAGGTCTGACTGCAGCGCTCAGCCCACATGCTGCCTTTTAAGAGCCTGTCCACAGCTGGAGCTTTACCAAAATAGCTCCTCCAAAATGATCCTTCCAGAATTACTGCGATACAGCTGAAGGGCAACACCTAACAGCTTCAGGAACAGCACGCAGTACAATCTCACTAACATGACTGAAAGCAACTCCTTGACTCAGCCCTAAACTTACATATGTTCAACATCTATTTATTTTCTTTTTGTCCCCCATTCTTATGCTTTTCTACTGATTTATGCTAAATAAATGAAAGAAAAACATCAGTATGTAAAGCCATCAGTGACTGAAATTGCTCCACTCCTTCTGCTTAAAAAATGCTTTGTTCTTTCTTACCTGTTGGCGATACATGGAAAATTTACTATCAATTGGTTCATCCTTCATCATTCTTTTCTCAATCAGCTGATTAATTTGTGCGTTTACTTCATTTATCTGCAAGATAGAGTGGAAAACTAAGGAAATGGAGCTTTATTTCTTTGTCTTCTCTAAGAATGAAATGCTTTGCAAATTAGATTTACAACCCAGCTAGTTCCCTTTTTAAAACTGAGAAACAAGCCCAAAAAACTCAATGAGTCATTAAGTATTGGCCAGGAAGAGGCTGTGTTTTTGGATTTCCAGTTCTGTGCCTTTATGATAAGGCAGAAGCATGACGTTGGCCCTGAAAATAAATGGAACTGGTGTATGTGGAGAGAAAATGCATGGGAATTGGTACGGACAGAAAAAGGATTGACGTCACATACTACGTGGAAAATGTAATTTTATCAACATTAACTAAAATTCCTTTTTGCTCAGCCACTTCTCAGAAGTTTAAAGTGGAGTAAATAAATACTAAGTGATACCAATTTTCAGCAATACTTTGAAGAGTCAGAGACCAATGTATTCCAGCTCTGTGGTATCTTCTTTCTACTGCTGCAAAATGCACCTCCATCCACAGTCTAGAATTGTTGATCTTCATTCCAGCTGAAGCTTTAGAGCCTTCTGCAGCTGGAAACTCATCCACAGCTACACCAGTGCACTGATTGTAGCTTTTCCAGTCCTGACTTAATGTTACACCGAGACTCTCACCAGCCATGGAAACCACAGCCCTAGCAACCTTCCTTTAATTCTCTGCTAACTAGACGAGTGCTGATAAGCAGGCAGGGTAAATATGTGCTGAAATCCAATGAAGTCAAAACATAACACAGGTACAGGGCATTAATACAAGAATTTATATATATATAAAATAATATATAATAATTCAAGTAATAAAACTTCATTGAGTAATATAAATGTACTTATGTGGCAACAAATCACACTGCACATTTTGGATATATACTACAAAGAAGGAGTTTTGCTCATTCTAACACCATTTGCTTTTACTTCTGGAAAAGTAAATCAAGTATTTGATCCCCACACTTCCTTTGGTCTTAGCAAAGAAAACAAACAATACAGACCAAACGATACAGACCTGTTCTGAACACTAAGGAGTTCTCAGCCATTGCACATCGATTAAGACGTAATATTGCTGAGATGTGTCACTTGGAGAATGTTGTTCACTACCCCATGAACACTCTCTGTAAGTTGGTATAAACTCCCCTGATGTCATTGAGTTTAAAATGAGTGAAAGTTGAAGAGAAGAAAAATCAAACCCTTAGTGCTAAATTGACATTTCCTGCTCACACCGTAGCAAATTGCTAACGCAATTTTGTAAACAGCATTTAAGGCTAGTGTTGGGTTTAGGAGTTGGCCTGCAGGGGGAGAGTGTTGGTTTTGTTTGTTTCTTGTTTGTTGGCATTTTTTTTAAACTTTTCTGAGGGTTTGCATTTAGTGATTAACACATCTTCTTTTCTTTTACAACTGAATGGATGTTCCTTTGGGAATGAAACATTTTCTCAAGGATATAAAGTAGAGATAAGAAAACTACGGTGTGTAAGAACCTCAGACTACGCTATGGAACACAAATGAAGCGTGACCCTGGTCAACTTACCTTCACTTCAAGTACATTGAGATCAGATTGACTCATAGCTGGCTCTGCAACCACCTTTTGTAAGAAATATGTTGAATTCTTCTTACTTTCAAGCTCCCTAGGTATTTTTTCAGTAGCCAGGTATGAATTGAAATTTATCTCCTCTTCTAGTTTCTTCAATAAACCTTAAAAACAAATTAAAGCAGTGTCTGTCTATAAAAGTAATGTAGCAGATAATTAAGTTTGATTTCACCAACACATTAAAGCATTTAGTAGCAGATGACAATAACAACAACATAACATTTGAGTCTTCAACGCTCAAAGAAACAGGTAGTTACTTGATTTAGATATTTAATCTGGATGTTAAACAATATGATATGTATGTTATTCATCTGTGTCTCTAACATAGAACTATTAACAGCTTGACAGATTCTTTTCATCAATAAGCAAGTAAAACTTTAGCTGAATGTGGTGCAAAATCCAAGATGCAGCATTGATCTAGAAAACCATTAACACTATTTGTGTCTTACACACATCAAGATACTGGCTTCTATGTTACTTCTTGTTGTTATTGTAGTGAATTACATTCTTTTTTAAGTTATAAAAGTTGAGGGCTAGACTGCGGTGCTTAGCTGCACACAAGGTGAGGGGCAGCAAAGCACATCAGAGCTCTTTCGAAGCTTGTAATCCCTTGGAACTTGCCTGGCTGGAGCAGTGGAGCCAGCACCCTGGAGCTGGTCCTAATCACAGATTGCAGGGGTCATTGTTCCCTGGGAATTATTTCATCTACAGACAGAAATTATCTCAGGGTGAATCATATTCCTGGACAAAGATCTTAATTTGGTTTAGCTCATGTATAGATTTGTTATAACCTTGTAAATTCCCTCTTAAAATAAAACTTCGTTCCAATCTGGCATCTAAAAAGGCCTTAAAATGAGCAGAATCCAACACATCCCTACTTGAAGTGTCTTTTACATTGCTGGAACGCTTATAAATTGCCTCCCTGTAAAAAGCATACTGGTTTTTTTTTGTAAGAACAAGCATGTAATTGCAGGGCAGTATACAGACTGAGAATGCTGAAAATAATAACAAAGAAAGCATGAAGGAATTCCTGAGTAATGTCATAAATCCTGTTAAGAAAAGCAAACCCATTTGTAAGTTTTGCTCTACACAAGCCTGATGCACACTGCGTGTTACCACACTTACAGTGACGTGGCTCCTGCTAGGGAGAGTAATTTAGCCTCCTTAACAGATAATTTATAAATAAACACAGGTACATATAGATAAGAACAATACACAGCTAGAAAATGTGAGGATAAAGTAAAGCATCTATTGAAATGACATTACAGAGTCTGCTGCTGACAACAGGCAGTTTAGTGCAATTACTCCTCTGAGACACCTGTGCCAAGGACTACAGGAAGATTTGGAAGTTATACGTCAGATGAGAGTGGGAACAGGTATTTCAGAACATTTTTCATGATCTAGATGACTAAAAGGCAAGTATCCTAGGTACTTTTTAAAACTACTTGCTAGAGTTGGGAGTTTTTTAGGGGAAGTTTCTCTCCATATTTGGTGAATATGGGATTGCCATGAAATGCCAAGAAAAACAGGAAATTCTGTCTCTGTCATATACTGCACAAGAAGAGAAAAGCTTGAGTACAGAGATAGAATAGTACAGTTGATGCTGCTGAAACACAGATGTGAAAGGATGGAGGGAAAAGCAGGTTTTGGTTCTCAGGCTAAAAAGCCTGCTGACCACATCACCGGCAGACAAAAGAAGGTGAGAACCAAGTGAAATACAAGTCTAGAAAAGGGGCCCCTGTTATTCTGCCACTATTTACCTCTAGAAACACTGCGCTGATAGATCCTCCTCACCCTCTGCTCCCAGCTCAGACTGAAAGGAAAGCTACTTGGCTTAGCTGCCAGGGAGGAAATAAGCCATTAGCTCTTGAGAAAGCCTTGAGAACTACAAGAAAGAAAACAGACCCTGGGGAAAGCAGCGCAGCTAACAAAGTCAAGACAACACAAACTGGAAATGAGCAGGAATTCCTCGTTTCCAGCAGTTTAGTTTCTTGATTTCAGTGTTTATGACAAGCAACACAACCACAGGATCTCTTCCCTTTCGAGAAAAGGTCATTTACCCTGTGCAAAACAAACAGCATCAATCCTGGTTTCAGAGTGGTAAGTGGAGTTACTCTATGTGTGTGCTTGGCAGTACAGCTATACCCTGAGGAACACACTTGGACCTACTGAGAGAGAATTCCCACTTCTTTCTTCCAGAAGAACTCAATTCCAGTCTTCCTCAGCCCACAAGAGAGCTGGGCAGGAGGGACCACATTTTAATGTCTCACTAGAAATCTACCACCTCTGCAAATGCAGCACAGCTTCCCACGTACACTGTGAGCTGAATTATCACCTCAGAACTGACTAGGAACACAACTCCCAGTTTGATATTTATAACCAAGATCTTTGCTGTGGAAATCAAAGTGATATCAATTAAATTATTCTGATATTAAATATTAATATTTTTATTCCATCAAACTAATTCCTTGTTTTCCTCTTGGTAGCAAAAAAATCTGCATATGTAGCCTACACTTTACTTTTTGTGCAATTCCAGTTTTCTTATAAAAAGGTATATGCCTAAATAATTTATTAGAGATATGACACCAAATTCAGCAAATAACCATGCCTGAACAATTGCTTTCATAAGAGCAGGGACCTACTGATTTCACAGCATAACCTTGACGACTATCCAGATTTATTTCTCAGATAATCTGAGAGCTATTACCAATTTCTTTTAAACACTGACTGTTTCTGCAACTGCTTGCTCTTGGATGGTGCAACCAGCAAGGAAGTGAGTTAAACTGACATGGCAATGGGGAAAGGCACAATGATGTCAACATCCCTCATGATTAATGCAGTTTCTTTCCTAAGATACTCAGGATATATTTTTCCTCCTATATGATTCAACATATGGAGAAGTAACTACCTAAGAACTATTTATGCTGCTTTAACAGAACCTTAAAAAACAAAACAGCTCTTGTTTTACTTTTATTTTTTTCCTTTTCCAGTGAAAAACATTCCTTTTTCAAATTCCCAGGCTAGAGGAAAGAAAAGCAAGCATACTTTAAATCTTTCCATTACACATATAAATTCTGTTTTTAATGTCTTAACATTGACTTTATGGTTACAAAATCTACATACGTAAGCTGCACAGAAAGTCCAGCTCTGTGCCCTAAGGTTATTTTAGCAAGATTCTGCCAACCACGTATTTACATCTGGAGAGCTATTAACAGCAACTCCTCATGTTTTCCACTCAATTTTTTTTTATTATTATTATTACAAAGGGAGGGAGGGATGGGAGAAAGTGTTTCTTAGCACTTGCTCAGTCATGTAGGAAACGGGCAAGTTTTTCTGCACAGTTCTGCTAATGGATCTTAAACCTGATTCACATTGCGCTCAGAGTCCTACTTCTTTTCCCCCTACAGGCTACTCATTGTGCATCCCACACCAAAACCATTTGCAACAATAACTGATTTTTTCAAAAGGGGGGAAAATACAAAGAAAACAAAAGAAAGAGAAGCACTCATACGTTGTTTAATATCACACAGGAAGGCCACTTCAAAGGCAGGTCTAGAACAGACTGCTGCACGGCATTCACTTACATAGAATAATAGAATCATAGAATGGTCAGAGTTGGAAGGGACCTTAAAGATCATCAAGTCCCAACCCCCCTGCCATGGGCAGGGACACCTCTCCCTAGAGCAGGTTGCTCAAAGACCCATCCACCCTGGCCTTGAACACTTCCAGGGATGGGGCAACAACAACTTCCCTGGGCAACCTGTTCCAGTGCCTCACCACCCTCACAGGAAAGAACTTCTTCCTAATATCTCATCTAAATCTCCCCTCTTCCAATTTAAAACCATTACCCCTCGTCCTGTCACTAGACTTCCTGACCAAGAGTCCCTCCCCAGCTCTCCTGTAGCTCCCTTCAGATACTGGCAGGCTGCTATCAGGTCTCCCCGAAGCCGCCTCTTCTCAGAGCCTTCACTTCCCTTTCTGCAATCAGCCTCAATAGCAGAGTACTGAAATTATTCCATCCACAGCTTCCAGTGGTATCAGAGGCCTGGGACAGGCAAACACTGACAGATAATGCTCAAATCATCCTCTTGAAAAAGTAAAAAGTTTCCTGAATTAGCCATTGGAAGTAAAGCTTTCTGTGTTTATTACTGATGCTCTTTGAAACCTCTCTGACCTTCCAACATTCTTCTTGAATTCTGGTCAATGGACACAGTGTTGGACATATCAGAGCTAAAAAGAAAGGTAGTATAACTCTCCTACTCCTTTTTCTTCCATAAATAAAGGCATAGAGAGCATCAAATCTTTGACATCGGGAACTCCAATTCTACCATTTCTACACCACAACCCTTTTCAGAGTCACTTCTTCAGAAAGAGTCCCACATGCTCTAAGTACATTACTTACACCTAGAGGAATGCATATCCTGCATCCTAGAGGAATGCATATGCATGTGGCATTTGGCATTTGTTCCTCAAAATACATGCTGTTGGCAGGGACTTGGCTTCCTAAGTGATTAAGGTCACTTCAAATCTACAGTCTGCTCTCCTCATTATTTAGTCATTTCCCCAATTTTTATTTCATCTGACAATTTCACCAGTCATCATTTGCTATCTTCTATCAGGTATCTGATGTGAAACTAAATAAAAGAGAGCCAGACATCAATTTCTGCATGTTCCGATTAGAAACACATCCTCTCAGTGATGAGTCCCTGGTTAATTTCCTTTCTAAAACTTTTAATAGACTCCTTTTAATCCCTTTAACAAAGGTCATGTTGAATTTTTGTTGCCTCATTTTTCTCCAAAATAGGATGCAGGTTAAGAGTCAATGGTCTTAAAGTCAACCAAGGCAATACTGTTAATCTTACCAATTAGACTTGTATTCTCAAGGATGTCACGTTAGCTTAAAAGTGCTTTACCCTTGACTTTGCATCAATTGACAGTGACTTTATAATAAATTACATAATTTAAAGATAGAAATAAAGTTCCACCTAAGCCATTCTCCTTTACCAGACACATCTATAACTTTAATTGTAATGTGGTCTGCAATGTTGGAGGAGATAATTTTAACTTGGAATTTTAGGGAAAGATAGTTTTGTGGAAAAGAAAATGCTCATGTTTTCATTCAAATGGAATATTTAAATAATAATATCTTGAATTTCTATTTATTATCAACTATTCAGAATGACATAAAAATAGTCCTCTGTACAAAGCAATTCCTCTTTGACCGCTGTCTTTGAAGTTCTCAGTGCCATAAATCTATTACTACATATTAACTTAATGAAGTATATAAATTACACATTTCAATGTTTATCAGCAACAATCATCTTAACACATTCTTTTAATCAATATTTTCAAGCTAGTCATCCCCTTCTTCATATTTCTGTCAATAAAGTGAACAATAATGTTCTGTAAAATGGACAGAGATCAAGAATTTCAGTAATTCAGTTCACTTTTTGGCATTAACACTTTGTGTTTGTGCCAGCAGAGATGGTCAAAGCAAAAAGATGGCAATCTTGCTGAGAAAGCACGAGCTGAGTTATTCCAACTAGTGGTCAGTGTTAATAGAAATACTATTCACAGCCAAAACAACAACACAAAAAACCCCAGAAACTGCAAATTCATCTTACTTAGTGCTATCAGCAGCAACCACCTCTCCATAGTCAAACAACATCCCCAGCAGCACTGGGGTTAATAAACAGGGAAGGAGTGTACTGTGGAATCCAATGTGATCGATTTTAGTCTACAAAACATCTCATAACAATCAACTGCTCTTCATGATACAACACAAAGTCTTCTAAGTATTATATTTCTGAGTTAAAAATCTACTAACCATAACTGTATTTTCCTGGCACAGCTAAAGCAGAGTGACGCTAATTGCATGTTAATGATACTCATGAATATGTGCTAGTTGCATTCCTTACAGAGTTCCTTTACATTTCTTTAAAGTACTTCATCCTAAATTAATTATAAGATGAAGTAATCAAAGCAGCATGCATCTGTAAGACAAACAAAAGAGCTTCTACTCATTAACAACAACTTTTACCATTTTATCTCGCTTCGGAAGTAAAAATACCTGAAGTATTAAAAATTGAAGACAATTCTTTTAAAGGAAAGTATCTAACTTTCAGTGAAAATCCACACCTACCAACCAGCTGCTGAATTGCCAACACACAAGCTACACTGATATGGGTAAGGAGCTGAGGTACAAAACATCAGCCAAAAGGAATCTTTAAAATAAAATAAATTGTGCTAAGTGTAGACCAACAAAGCTTTTAAAATAAATGGAATCCTTCTTAGCGCATTGTGGTCACCTAATTTCAATTATTTAAAAAACACAGTTGGCATTCTGTAATTGCTACTACAGGCCATGTCTTTAACTACTATGGGGAAAAGCAATTACAAAGTTAAATCCTGGAGTCTTTGTTCGGGCAAAATTTCAACAGAAGTTTTCTTAAGTAATGACTCCAAGTTTTTCTTCAGAACATCTAAACACTTTTCCTTTCCTGCAAGCAGGACTCAAGATAAGAAAATTAAATATGTTAACTTTATCTTTATTTTCATCTCAATGATTAAATGACATATTTACTGGCTTTTTATTATGTTACCTTTGCTTCTGTGAACTGAGCCCATCAAGTTTCCATTGGCCTTTAAAAACCCCAGGAACTGAAATAGAAATGTTGACACAGCTTTGCTGTATAAACTCCCTTATAGCTACTGCAAAAATGGAACAGTTATAAAATCCACTGCAGGTCCCTCTGAGTAAAGAAGATAGTTCAGATATTCTTTTAGTTGCATTTGTGCTTCAGTGGTTAATAAGCATCATAAAAAAAAATTAAAGTAGAATTACAAAGCATTAACAATGCAATGTGGTGGTGACTGAAAAAAATCTCTAACTCAGAACAGCTGCCAAAGCAGTTCTGTGATGCAACTGGAATATTAAATGTACTTGAAAGAGTAGGCCAATGACTGACTTTACTAAGTTTAAACTGATAAACAGTCAGATTCTATCATTTTGCAAGTAATTTATACATATAACAAAAATAATTCTATGATAGATTTTTACCATAGCAACAGGATAAGCTCTGTGAAAAGGCCCATTCTGAATCTTATACCTTCACACTACTTTCCATACAGTAAAGTATTTCCCTATAAATCAACCCCAACACCTGTATGAACAGCACATAGAACCTCTACCAATCCTGTGATGTGTTATTAATAACAAAGTGCAAGAGACAAACTGAAAGGGGTTAAGTGATTTGCCAAAGATCACATACATTTGAAATGCCGAATCCTAAATCAACTCCCAGTTTTGTTGTCAAACCACCAGGCTAATTGTTACATTTCCTTCAAAGTGATTAAATGATCAGAAACTTAGAGGCTGTAAAATTGTAGCCTTTGGAGACAGTTATACATTTATATAGTTATTACAATTCCTTCCCACTTGCTCTTTTTATAAATTATCATAGACTACTAACTTACTCCACAAGTAGTATAATTTATTTTGCTGGGGTTATTTGCAGACTGAAATATCACCAAAAACGAGAAGCAATTTTGCTATTATTCATGTAATACTGCAACATACAACTCAATCAGCTACAGTTGTATCCTGAGAAAAGAAGTACTTTCACATGTAAACAAATATATCAATATTTAGGCTTTAATATAGAGTAGATACTACATATACATTCATAAGCTTAGTAATAGACAAGAGTGTGTGCATAAATATACATGCCAGTATCTATAAAAAAAGTTCAATTAGGAAGTAGGTTTTTTTGGTACCACACAAAACTGTAACACAAAACTGCACTACAATAAGAAACAGGCCTTAAGGCTTTTCAAACAAATATTTTATAAAAGATAAGTAGAAAAAGAAGTCTACACTAATTAAAACATAGCACTCAATGTATTCGTACATTCAATTAGAAAATTTTTAAGCCACAGTATTTCACCAATACCCAATTACAAACACAGAAGACGTAAACCCTTCCTAAATCAGCAGCTTACCTTCTCTAAGAGGTTTCTGCATTTTCCAGCCTTTTGTAATTCTACCTGTTTATTTCTTGCAGATTCTTATGGTTAGTATTCATTGTTTAACTATTCTAAGATTCTAAAAAAATGGACCTCAAAGATACAACAGATACCACCATCCCTTGTGATTGTCTCTCTGGTTTTCTGTGGCAAGGTATACTCAAGCTTAGGATCTCCAGCACGTGCAAGTAGAACACAAGTTCTTTCTTTCTTTCTTTACATTCTCTGAAGTTCCTACATGCTTTTTGGCACCACCATATTACTGACAGCCATCCAGTTTCGATTTCATTTCTAACATAATATAAGCCCCCAGGTTTTATAGATTACTACTTACTTTCAGGTTTTGAATCTACTACTGCATGATGCATCTCTTTCAGCTGGAACTGTGCTCTTTGCAGTCTCTGCTCCGCATGGAACAACTTTTGAGACAGAAATGAAGACAAATAAGCATATCCAAACAACTATAACAAAAGAGTATCAAAAAGAATCTCAAATACAAAAAATGGCAGCTATATGCATCTGGTGATTATCTGTTTCACAAGGGAATGTGCCAAAACAGATTTTCAACAACTGGCCTGAGTTTACTTGATATTCTCTAGTGTTAATTAAGGAAAGTATTCTTGTACTCCCAAGCGATATTTTCTCTAGGGCAGAAATTCATTAAACAATTTTCAACCAAAAATATGAGTGGCTTGAACATCAGAACAACAAGAAAAAGACAGAACCAATCAGGATCGCAGCAGATACTGCGGTTTTCAAAGCAGCTGAGTTGTCAGGGCAATCCAGTGCCCAACTTGAGAGCACACTGCAAAGCCCGTTGCCAAACAACACCCAGTTGATTAGCACTTTTATGACTGAGGGATGTGTACTAAGAACTGGAATTATCTAGACATCACATTCATTTTACTTATGATCTCACTCAGGCTCAAGCAAAGATCCAACTGCTCAAAGGTGTACTGGTTCACACTGATCCCACATCCAGATACAGACCGCAAGACCAGAAATCTGGGTTTTTTTCCCCTTTTAATACAGTGTTGAAGTTCACGTTGCAGAATTTAGTGAGATGATATAACAATATGGCTCTGGATTTTATTAAACTACCTTGTTCTGAGAACATAGCTCAGAAATAAAACCCACCCTTATATTCAGATCTCAACTGCTTCCAGTGCTTCCCAGGACATCAGCTTTGTCCAACATGGGGACCAAAATCCCAAGGTTCCTCCTGAATACATATTTTTCCCACCCAGTGAAAAGCTGAGGTACTTGCTGTGTTACTCAGCCCTTGAAATCTTAGTGCAGATGCAGAGAGAAACAAATCAAACCAAGGAAACATTTGCTCACTATCATGAATACAAAGAATTCTCTTTGAGTGCTACAACAGTAAGTCATGGAACATTTCCTGGGACTGCGAAAGGATGATGTCAGTGGCAGCTGAGGCAGCCAAGTACCTTGAATGAGGTGTTCAAAACTTGCAAGGTCGAGCCTCTTCCCTTAAAACGTACAGAAATATTTATATTTTAAACGGGATTTCATTTTCTGATGTCAGGAGAAACCCAGTACTGTTGTTCTGATGTACTTTTTTAAATGCATGATTCCTAAACGAATGTCAACAACTATGTATTTTAATAGGTATGCTTTTATGTCAGTACCTGATTCTTTTGTTCTTGTTTCTGTTGAGCCAAAGATTCTTCTCTCTCTTTCTCTAAGCGAAGCTGTCTTGCTATTTCAAGCATTTGTTGATGATTTTGTACTGTCTCCACCTACAGCAAGTGGATAAATAGTGCATGTTACTGTCAGATAGTTGAGAAATACATTAAAGAGATCGTATGCCTCACAAGCTCACTTAGCACTTCCTTTTCATACATGTTACTACTCAGAAATGACAGCGAAGAACCGGACTCTAGATTCTTAAAAGCTCTGGACTAACGCCTAGGGAGATTCCCTGTAGGTCAATTAGTTACTCGATTCCTTCCTAGACATACAGTATGTTTATCTTAATCCTTGTTTGCATTCCAAAATCAGAGTTGCAAGCCAAGGATTATGACACTGAAACATAACAGTGTTACTTCTCTTATTACCCTCTTCTTAAGACGCTCTACTCTTTTGATGAGCTGATCCTTCTCCTCTTCCATTGCAGTGATGTCCTAAAAAGCGGAAAAAATAGATAAAGAAACGTTATTTACACTATAATATGCATAGGACTACATTCTCTTCGAATTAATGAAAAATTAGAATTCTTCTCTGAATACAGTGAAGCAGTTATAATTTTTCTGATCTATATCTACCCAGAATTCCAATCTCTCTCTTCTCTCTTTCTTCCCCCACAGTTCCCACTCTTTTTATGCTAACATTCCTTCATCTGTATCCTTGAGTATTACTGTGTACATTTAAAATAAAAGCAGGTGGATTTCTCTAAAATAAAAACAAACAAACAGAAACAACCAAGGAAAACATCAGCATGAATTCAATATCTGATGCAGTCAAACATATGTTCTTAATGGAACTTCCTGGCAGGCAATTTTGCACAAAGTTGCATGTAAGTGATGTTTGCTGCCAATTTTTTCTATGAGAACCGTGTTAAAACCCCCACTTTCTACTGCTAAACATGTATTTAATTATTATTCTCCTTTAATCCTATCTTTAAACGGCAGAGATAGATAGCCATGAGAGAAATGGAAATAAATTCTCCACATTTAGACCTTATCTCAACATTTGCTTAACTTGTTTATATGTCTTACTGGAAAGTTGTACACAGGCTTAAATATTTTGCTGAAACACAGCAAGTATCTTTACTTAACACCTTTGCCATCCAAGACCATAATTTTTGTGGACTTAAGATCTTAATTCATTCAACACCCTCTGAAACTATTACCCTATATCAGTAAAGCAAAAGGCTTTGTATCAGTTTGCATTCACAGGGAAAGGAGTTCTGTGAAAATCTTGCTGAATAGAATCTTGGCAGCCTTGTTGCCAATCTGCCTCAGAAAGCTCAGTTCTAAGCATGAGTGAGGACTTTCTAATCTGTTTGCCAACAGAGAACGGTTTCAAAAAGGCAGCTGCAGCGTCTATCAACTCTGACCTCTACAACTGACATGCTGCAATGAGTCCACAAACCCAACAAAAATATTCAAAAAAAAAAAATATCTAAACAAAACTTGTGTCGTTTTGTTAAGTTTTTTTACCCTTCTTATTTCTCCAGTAGATAAACCACATGTTTTGAGCTGCTCACACTCCTTATGTAGGTTTTTAAAGGCTTCCATCAGTTCTTCATACTATAAAAAGGAATCAAAACCATGCAGAATGAGCTTTGTGTCTAAGGCTTTTCAATCAACGTGCTGCTTTACTACTAAAACAGTACATATAGAAATACGGGGGAACAAGAATTAAAGGCATTTTTAATCACAAAATCTTGTCAACTTAAACAGCAAAATAAAAAAATCACAGTG
Organism: Thinocorus orbignyianus; assembly: GCA_013400375.1. Taxonomy (NCBI): domain Eukaryota; kingdom Metazoa; phylum Chordata; class Aves; order Ciconiiformes; family Thinocoridae; genus Thinocorus; species Thinocorus orbignyianus. The sequence goes on along the minus strand of VXBW01000279.1, from coordinate 4,945 downwards.
AATTATCTTCCATTTGAAGGTACACTAAGAAGTTTAGCAATTTCTTCAGTATTTTCACCTCTTCCCTTGTAATACATACTGTATTTTCCAAACAGGAAGATAAAATGTTATCTGAAAGGGACAATGCTACATTAACAAATTATTCTCTCTTGCTAGAAATCTGTAGATATCACACATGCAAATTTATCAGCTCAGGAAGAGCTTGATCTAACATGTTTGATTGAAGTAATGCAGCTTGAATTTATAGAGCACTGAGGTTCAATCCAGCAAAGTGGTCCAAGAGCACACCTGACTTAACATGTGAGAAATAGTTTTGCAACATTGCATAACCGTGCCCTCAGCACAGAGACTGATATATGTAGTTTGGTAGTTAAAAAGAAGTAGACACTGTGCTACTTCCACACCAGTACATTGCCCACCAGTAATCTTAAACTGAGAGGCAGTGTGAAAGTCTGTGTGGGCAGAGAAATAACAGGGGACAGAAAGAGTTTAGAAATATGGATAGGAAATAAATTTAGATTCAACTTGGAGAAATGCAAGCTGAGATACAAGGAAAGATAATCTCCACAGAAACAGCCATTCAGTAAGATGGAAAAATCTAAAAAGAGACTATGAAGTCATTTTTTACTTCCTGGAAAGAGCAATTGATGTGAATGTTGAACACAAAATGGCAACAGCAAAGCCTAGTTCAAACAAAGGCATCATACCCCTGAGCAGTGAAGCAGCAATTCTATTTGATAAAACCCTGGGGAACCAGCATCTGGAATGCTCTGTTCATTTCTGTTTTTTTCAGTATCAAACACACACTGACAAGATGGAATGAATTAAAAAAAAATAGTGATAAAATGCCTTCTGAGAAGAAGATAAAGTAATAGAGAAAAAGCTCGATTACATGGCAAATAGAGGTATGATAAGGTAGGTTCTCGGTGGACAATGAAGAATGAGTTACCAAAAAAGTAGCAGAACTGCAAGTGGCCTGCATAACATCACTTATGCATTGCAGAAGTACTTTAACAAATAATGAACTAGCAGGTAGTCTCTGAGCAACTGTATTCACAATTGCTGATGTTCAACAGCTCTCCTTTACGTGGATTCTCCACATCTTTCAAAAGGGGAGTTCAGTAAGTCTTTTCCTTATTGGGACACAAAATTTCAAGACTAATGATAAGATTCAAACAAGGGCATAACACACTTTGCCAGATTATTAATGAAGGGAAGGTTTCTTACTCTCACTGAATAAAAGCTGCAGCTACCTAATATGCACCCCATAAGTGACACACTCAAATGACCAACGAGAATGGAGGTTCCTGTAGTGGAAAGAAAGATTCCTAGCACCTGGGGGCAACTCACTGAAAACTGGACGACTAGATTTACGCCTTAAACTTCTTGTGTTTTAAATGATATATTGCAACAAACCTGATGTCCAAATCACAAGACAGTTGAGAAGGTGGCAAGCACTCTGAGTACCTTTTTAAAATAATTCACAAAAGTACATTTGAGCTTGATTCTGTACACCATAAAACCTGACCATGGTCTAAGATTTCCATACTCTCATGTTTGAAGTGTTTCTCTTAATCTAAATATTTGCATGGTAATGTTAAATTACATTAAGGAACTATATTACCCCAGCTTCTGTAATGAATTAATCAGCAGGGTGTTTAATAAGTTTAATAAGACTACAGTTACACTACCATAATCCCAAAAAGGAATACATCTTACGTAATGGAAATAATGGAGCTGGATATTTATACATATTAAGAGGGTGACATACTGAAAAAACATACAATCTACATTCCTTTCTCTCTTTCCTACTTCTGCTTAGTTATTCCAAGTTATAAATCCAATATTGTCAGTGGTAAAAAAAAAAATAAATGGCTTAGTCAAGCTTCAGTCAGACTATACAGCTTTGCCGGTGCACAGTTAATAAACGAGTTACCTGTTACAAACATTTGAAAATACTGTGAATTTGCAAGTCACTCTATCTAACAAAACGCACAGAAAACTGGATAAAAATTAGGTAAATATGTACCTCAGATAATACAGGTCTAAAAACATAACTTTGGTTCACTTTAAGCTCTGCATTTCAAACCCACCCACCCTGACTACCTAAACTCAACATTTAACACTCACAAAAGAAGTGGGAACACAATGAGTGTGAATGTCAGCCCAGGAAAAAGAAATTTTTTACTTATTGACAAAAAAATAAATGGCTGAAGGAGAAGTGGGATAAGGCTAACATAAATATTAGGAGCTAAATATTATACTGACACTTAGGAGACATTGGCTTATGGTCATAACATTTTCTGGACTAGTCTGAAGTGGTAATTTATAAAGTTAAAAATATCCATGTTATGGTTCAGAGGGGAAAAAAAAAGAGATGTTTAAAAATTAAGAAATATAAATCAGTCATGGCCAACGTGGCTCTGAACTTTAGTACCCAGAACTTAAAGGGCTTAAAACCTTTTAATTCAATGCTACCTGTTAATATACAATTTCATGGTTACTGGAAGAAAGATGGTCAAAAGATATATTTCTGATTACAAATCTTTGCTCACCCTTGATTCCAACATGCTCTTAACATAACTCACTTGAACACGTATCTCAGCAGTAAGTCCCAGATTCATTTATCCCTCCTCCTATTGGCACTTCAAATAATTAACATAAAAGGTTGGCATTCATGAAAAATGGTACCTGTTTGTTGATGTCAGCCACAGTATCATCCTGTAGAAACTCCACTGGCACTTCCAACTTTACTAAGAAACGTGCCAGGTAAGCTCTTTTCTTGAGTTCATTGGTTCTCTGAAGAAGCCAATGTAAGACAGGATGAATTACAGGTTTGCTTCCAGTAACTAACCCTTGGCGAAATGCACTCCTATATCAAAACAACAAAAAGAAAATACCAATAAATCTCAAACTAAAGAACACTGGCCTGACACAAACAATTTGCAATGATTTGCCATTTTCTCTCCATTTGCCTAATGATTTTCTTAATGCTGTTAGAAAATACTTATGATGTCAGTTCGCTATTTATGATCCCAATTCTGCAACCTTGAGACAGATAAAACACCCCATAACACATCAAAAGGCTAAAGCCAGCATCAGCGACTCTTCCTTTTCAGCGACATTCTTCGGGAATAAAGGCAACGTGGGAAGAGTGTGACTTTTCTGGGTTATAACCCGGCACAGGAGGGTGCAATCCAAGCCTGAAGGGCTGGGGAAGGGACTGACCCTGCCAGTCATGCGGCACCCTCTCCTGGCTGACTCCGCAATAGCAGCGGAGTCAGCAAGGCCCGAGGGGCAGCCCAGACCTGCAGGAGACTTCTGGTGGCATCCCCTATACCATGTTCTACAGGGACACGCGAGGAGCTGTCATCAAGGCTTTACACACACACACTGGGACAGCCGAGGTCAAAAATACATAAAAGTACTGAATTAAAGGTTGTTACCATATAAGCTGTAAAAGATGTTTTACCATGATTTGTTAGACAAAAGGATACTTACAAGTTTGATATACTTCCCGGGGGTTTGTATTTAAGGATACCAAGAAGACTCAACATTCTTTTAGCTGTTTGTTCCGGCAACTCCTCTCTAATGTCAACAGCATGCTAAATAGTAAAATGAATAAATAAATTATCCACTGTTTGTCCAAGTCATGCTAATTAACTAGCAACACCAAAAAAAAAAAACAACTTTATCCATTTATCACATTATGTCGATGAAGTTAAATGCTCCAAACGCAACATCCTTTTTATCACCAAACTCCAATGCTCTTCTAATGGATTTTTCTCCATCAAGTGTATTCAGGTAAATTTATCCCAGGTACACATCTCCCCTGGTCATGATCTATGCAGACAAACTGATTACTTCCACAAGGGAAGTCAAATACCCAAGCACACCAAGGCACATGGATCTGCACCCCACGTGCAGAAGAATGAAGGATCTCTTCTGATCGTAGACACTTCTGGTAGCCTCAAAGGAGAGGGACTCAATATCTATTGCGACAGCTAAGTCATGAGGTTCAGCTCTTGATCAGTTCCTGCCCTGTGTATGGGTGCAAGACGCAGCCTGACTTTTGACTTAAGAACACAGCACCTGTCAGTATGAACCAAGTTAAGATCTGTATTCAAAGGAAGAAGTCATTAGTCTCTAGGGGACAGTGATCCAGTATCCCTGGCCCAAGAAACATTTGCTGGTTTGCCAAAAACATGCAGATGTATAGATAGAAAGGATTCCTGCCAGGCACATTTATTTCCAGGAAGATTCATACAAGCTATTTTGGTAAACCAAACATGCCACAGGATTATACAGAGCCAGACCTAAATAAAAGCAAATCTCTGCATCAAGCCCATTTGAGATGTGTGCAATTACGCAGGTCTGAGCACCTCTGATTGACTTCCTTACCTTTGGGTCAATCTCCCCCAGAACATCATTGAGCAGCTGCAACAGCTGCACTGACTCTAAGGAGTCAAACGTGATTAAATTGTAGTTCTTCCTGAAGGGCTCCTGATTGAGCTTCTCAACAATGAACTGGATTTGGTCACTCATAATCGTGGCCGGGGATAATCTCTGCAGAAAAAAAACACAGAAGAGATATCGGGAGGCCTCAGCGTTGGAGTGGGAGCAGGAGGGCTGCCGGGAGGGCAGCTGGAGGCCTCAGCGAGGCCCAGGGCAGCCCAGAAGCGGTGAGCTGGCACGGGGCTCGGCCCGGCCGCCCCCTCAGGCCCGCGGCCTACGGAAGGAAGGCCCGGCCCCTCACAGAGACCGCGGCAGGAGGAGGCCCGGACCCTGAGGTAACGGGGCGGCCTCGTCCTTCGCCTCGGCCCTCCCGCGCGCGCGCGCCTCCCGGTTACCCTAGTAACGGTTGCTCGGGCCAGGGCGGCGGCGTCACTTCCGATGCTACCGCGCGCTTCTGCCAAGGCGCCGGAGCGGCTGGAAACGGGCCCGA
>VXBW01000278.1:138005-148243 GCA_013400375.1 Thinocorus orbignyianus | reverse complement strand
ATGGGGACCAGGGGATGGAGTGTTCTGGGGGATGCGAGGACCATGGGATGGAGGACATGGGGACCAGGGAATGGAGAGTGTTTGGGGATGTGGGGACCAGGGGTTGGAGCGTGCTGGGGAACATGGTGACTGGGGGATGGAGGGTGTTTAGGGCATATGAGGACCAGGAGATGGAGGACATGGGGANGGCCTGGGGGTCTGGGTGGCCGTGGATCCAGCTGGTTTCCAGGACATTGTGGCCACCAAGGCGGTGCTGAGCGCGGGTGCCTACCTGCTGCTGGGCGTGGGCATCGCCCTGGCACTGCTGGGCTTCCTGGGATGCTGCGGGGCCCTGCGCCGGAGCCGGCCCCTGCTGCTGGTGGTGAGAGAGGGGGGACGGGTGGGGAGGGGGCTGGAGCTTGTGGGGTGTGGGGACCAGGGGATGGAGGATGTGGGGACCAGGGGATGGGAGGTGTTGAAGGATATGGGGACTAGAGGATGGAGGGTGCTGGGGATGTGGGAACCAGGAGTTGGAGGGTGGTGGAGGACATGGAGAGCAAGGGATGGAGGGTGTTGGGACGCATGGGGACCAAGGGATGGAGGATGCAGGGACCAGGGGACAGAGGGTGGTGAAGGACATGGGGACCAAGGGATGGAGGGTGGTTCCCCATCCTGGCCCTGCCAGCTCTCAGTGCTCCCCCAGTCCAGTCCCCACCTTGTGAGTCTCTCGGTTGAGAGCCCAGAGCATTTCATCAAGCCACCAAGTGGGGTGACTTCTCTCTGCAGCCGCTGCCTTGTCCCACGGGGCTTTTCTGAGCTTCTCCACCCTCCACCCTGATGGCGAGAGGCTAGAAACCCTTTTCTGAGCACTGGCACCCCAATTTCTTTGGCAGCCCCCAGCTCTGGCAGCCAGTGCTTGTTTTTAACCCTCTGCCTTGCAGCCACGGTGCTGGAAGATGTGGCTCGTGTCCCCTGTGTCCCCAGGGTTGTGGGAGAGGGGAGGAAGAGCTGGAGTGGGGTGTTGGGCTGGTCTCTGACTCCTCCATCCCGTTGCCTTCCAGTTCTTCATCCTGGTGAGCCTGGTCTTCGTCACACAGCTCGTCGGGGCTGTTCTCTTCCTGGTGCACTGGAAACAGGTACCATCCCCACACCCTGACACCGTGCCCGACGCAGCCACCCCTCTCCTCCCTGGGTCCTGTCCCCAAGAGCTCCAGGGGACAGGGACCGCTGCAGGGTTGCCCTTTCTCACCCTCATCTTCCTTGCCAGTGCCCTGAGATCGGGTGGCTGGGTCCCCATGTCCCCTCAAAGAGAGCTGGCGCCCTGGGGAGGCTTAGGGCAGCCCCCAGGGCCCTGTCCCCATGTCCCCCAGTGCTCACAGGTGGCACCGATCCCACAGATCCAGCCCGAGGTCTTCCTCTCCGAGCTGCGGAGGAGCTACTGCGGGGACGAGGGCGCCGAGGTCTTCTCCACCGCCTGGAACACTCTCATGGTCACGGTGAGCAGCTGGGAAGCTCCTGGTGGGCTGCAGGGAGGGTGTGGAGCACCCATGGGACCTACCAAGGGTGACCCCGAGCCCAGGCGAGGGGCTCGTGGACCCCAGACAGACACCGAGCCCCACGCTGGGCTGCTCCCCCTCCCTCCGTCACCTCCCCCTCAATTTTGGCCGTGTTTTGATGGTGTTTCCCTTCCGTTTCAGTTCTCCTGTTGTGGCGTTTTCGGACCCGAAGACTTTGGGAACGGCTCCCGCTTCCAGGAGCTGCACCCGGGGACGCCCTGGCCACGGGCGTGCTGTGCCCGGGACGGGCTGCTGCAGGCGGGCGAGCTGCGGGGCTGGGAGCAGTGCCGCCAGAGGAGCCCCGGCTTCATCCACGAGCAGGTAGGACACCGTGTCCCTGCTGTGTCCCTCTCCATCCCCAGCCCTTCCCAGGCTCGGGGGCAGTGGGGTGGCATCATCCTCTGCCCCTGAACTTTGGGGAGACGGCTCCTTGGTGACTCCAACTCATCATGGTGCCCCCCCTGAGCTCTCCAAGGTTGTGGGGAGCACAGCTGAGCCCCCTCTGTTGTTTCTCTCCTCCCCCCCCACATCCAGGGCTGCTTCTCCACCTTTGGCAGGACCTTGCAGAAGTACACCTCCCTCCCCGGGACCTGCAGCCTGGCCGTGCTGGGCATCGAGGTGCTGAGCAGGGCCTGGGGTTTGGAAAGAAGGGGATGGGATGGATGGATGAGAAGGGACAGGGCAGGCAGCTCTGTCACCTCCCGGGAGCTCTTGTCTTGCTGGGAGGTTGGTCTCTGGGTGAAGGCACCACAAACGGGCTCAGGGTGGACCCTTCCCAGGGGTCACTGTCACCATCGCAGCCAGAAAGTGGAGTCTCAGGGTGTAAAAACAACCTCCCACCATGGCGGGGAAGGACTGGGGAGGGTTTCATTTACTCCAGAGGCCCGGGAAGGGAGCGGTGTCAGGCTCAGGAAGGTCCCAAGTGCCTCCTCCACCATCCTCTAGTCCTCGTGCTCCCAGAGCATGGCCCAGCAGTGGGGGATAACCCTCTCCCCCTCCTGCCCTCACAGATCTTCGCCATGTTCTTCGCCTTCTGCCTTTATTACAACTTCGACTGAGCAGGAGGAAGCGCAGCAGAGAGGAGCTGAAGGCTCTGGAAACAGCACCAGGCAGGATTGCTCCATCTCCCAGGGTATGGGAGCCCAGCTCGGTGTCCCCGTTGCTGCCCGGGGTCCTGGCCCTGCTCCGGTGGGAGCGGGAGGATGGGCCGGGCTCGGAGCAGGGACAGGACATGGGTTAAAAATCCTTCAAGACAACCATGAAGGGGTTGGGGGCTGAGCATCCCAGAGTGGCTGGGGATGGAAGGGACCTCTGGAGACCATCTCAGCCCAGAGCAGGTCCCACAGGAACATGTCCAGGTGGGGCTGAATGTCTCCAGAGAAGGAGACTCCCCCACCTCTCTGGGCAGCCTCTGCCACCCTCAAAGGGAAGAAGTTCCTCCTCATGTTTAGATGGAACTTCCTATGTTCAAGTTTGTGCCTGTTGCCCCTTCTCCTGTCCCCGGGCACCACTGCGGAGACCCCAGCCCCATCTTCTTCCCCCCCTGCCCTTTGGCTCTTGCTCAGCATTGATGAGATCCCCTCTCAGTCTGCTCTTCTCCAGCTGAACAGCTCCAGGTCCCTCAGCCTTTCCCCAGCAGAGAGGTGCTCCAGCCCCAGCACACCTTTNGGGAGGGTAAAACGGGAACTGAAATACCAGGTGCTGTTCCTGCTTCTCTGAGAGAAAGCTGGAAATTGGAAGCTGAACTGGTACTTCCACTTTTTTCTTCTGCATATTCCAAAATATCCATACCACAAAAAAATATATATATAAATTAAAGCTTTATATTTTATTTATATATCAGGACTTTTCACAAAAGCAACCCTAGGAAACAGGAAAGCAAAGGCAGCTGCAGCTTTTATCAGTTCAAACATTTAGGAAAACCTGTGTAAATGACAAGGAGAGGGAAGGCACAGGTGACAGCCACCACGGGAACAAACCCCCTCAGGGATCCGGGCGGGATTTCTTCTCCTTCTTGCTGAGGTTACTCCCTTTCCTCTTCTGCACGGCGGATGCAGCGGCAGCAGTGCTCGTCTCACTTTGGTTTGTTTTCTCCTCCAAAGGCTCGGAAGCCTGGGAAAGCACAAGAAATAAAAGTCAGAGCTGTGAGTAATTTGGTTTCACGGCCCCTGGCACCGCTGTGGGTTCCCAGCTCTTGGAAATCCCTTGGGATTGGACCCGAGCGTTCCTGCGGTGACCCCTGATTGTCCTGCTCCCTGGGGCTGGGGAGTTCAGGAAGGGGTGGAGGGGGGAGCAGGATAACGACTGAGCCTGGAAGCACCACGTACATGTGGGTTGGCTGCTCCGGGGCAAAGTGTGTTGCACCCCGAGCCCTTGAACAACCCACACACTTCAATTCGTGAGCGTGGAGCATGGGAGCAGCGAACACCGCTCCCAGGGCTTCCAGGTAGAAGACATTCCCGCTGGGAAAGCACATTCTCTGAGTCAGGTGCAGTGAAGGGAAGGAGAATTCCCAAACAGAACCAATTTCCTGGAACAGGCGTTGCCCTATTTGTTTTTACACAAGTCCCCTGGGAGGTGAGTCAGGGAATGGGAGGGAGAAGAGGCAGAGGGGTGGAGGAAGGCCAGGAATCGGGGAGGCTGGTCTGAGAGCGAAGGAGTGGGGGGAGATGGGTGTCAGGCACAGCCAGAGGGGAATGGAGCTGGGAAACAGGGCAGCAGCATCCCTGGGGAGGGGTTTGACAGGCTCCAGCCTCATCCTTCCACCACTGTGGTGATTTGTGAACAAACACAAAGGGGGAATGGTTTGAAATTGGCAGAGGGGAGATTTAGATGAGATCTTAGGAAGAAGTTCTTTGCTGTGAGGGTGGTGAGGCACTGGAATAGGTTGCCCAGGGAAGTTGTTGATGCCCCATCCCTGGAAGTGTTTAAGGCCAGGCTGGATGGGGCTTGGAGCAACCTGCTGTAGGGAGAGGTGTCCCTGCCCAGGGCAGGGGGGTTGGAACTGGATGATCTTGAAGGTCCCTTCCCACTCTGAGCATTCTATGGTTCTATGATTTGGAAGGAGTGAATCTAATGACCTTAAAAAAAAAAAAAAGTATAATGAGATCAAATACAGGCCCAAAACACAGAAAAATCCCAGAATGATCTGGGGTTGGAAGTGACCTCTGGAGATCATCTCCTCCATCCCCCTGCCAGAAGAGTCACCCAGAGCAGGTCCCACAGGAACGTGTCCAGAGTTTGAACGTCTCCAGAGATGGAGACTCCCCCACCTCTCTGGGCAGCCTCTGCCAGGGCTCTGCCACCCTCAAAGGGAAGAAGTTCCTCCTTGTGTTTAAGGAAAGAAGGAACATGGCCAAAGGGAGGGAACGCAGAGCACGTTTCTCACCATCCTCTGCTGGCTGGCGTACTTCTCCGTCCACTCTTTGGCATTTTGCAAGAAGAGCTGCTTGTTGTACTTGTACTCCGAGGACTAAACGTCAAGGAGCCAGACAAAGACAAGAGATTTGATTTAACACAAACATCAGAGCGAGGAGCTGGGACTAAGCTCTAGGACCCCTAGAACCAGACCAGAACCGCTACCAGCGGCGTGGAGCACCAAACCCAAGCCTGAAGAACACGCCCTGCCCTTTGTGGACTTGAGAACAGGAGCGTGACCATCCCTTTTCCACCACTGCCACAAACCCTCTGCCAGCAGTCACCTCCTCGGCCCCAATCCACATCCAGCTGCACCCTCACAGAACATGCCAGCGAGTTCATGTGGAGAGAGCAAAGAGGGGACTTGCCCTCGATCTAAACCCACTGCCCCCTCCCCAGGGCCAGGAGGGAGGAGGAGGACCTCACGTACTATGTCTGCCATGAGAGGGTCGTCGGGGTTGGGCTCCGCCATCAGCAGCTGGATGGAGCTCAGCAGCGTGGAGATGTTCAAGGCCGGTCTCCAGGCACCCTCGGAGGAAACAGGGCAAGAGAATCATAGAATTGTCTGAGTTGGAAGGACCTTTAAGATCATCTAGCCCAACCATCAACCCAACTCTGATAGAACCCATCACTGACCCACGTCTCTCAGCACGATGTCAACCCGGCTTCTGAATCCCTCCAGGGATGGGGCCTCAACCCCTTCCCTGGGCAGCCCAGCCCAAGGCTTAGGAACCTTTTCAGGCTTAAAATTTCTCCTCATCTCCAATCTGAACCTCCCCTGGGGCAACTTGAGGCCATTTCCTCGTGTCCCATCCCCTGTTCCCTGGGGGAAGAGACCGACCCCCCCTGGCTACCCCCTCCTTTCAGGGAGTTGGAGAGAGTGCGAAGGTCTCCCCTCAGCCTCCTCCAGGCTGAACACCCCCAGCTCCCTCAGCCTCTCCTCAGAGGTTCTCCAGACCTTTCTCCTTGTTCTCCAGACCCCTCAACCAGCTCCATTGCCCTTCTCTGGGCCCTCTCCAGCCCCTCAATGTCTGTTTTGTGGTGAGGGGCCCAAAACTGGACCCAGCCCTTGAGAAGTGGTTCAGCAGAAAGAAACCAGTCCAGGTTTGAGAGACACCCTGGGACTTACAGCCTTTAAAACCAACCTGCCCACAAGCCGCCTCAGGACTTCCAGCATTTAACACAAACACACACCCTCCAGAAACCACCAAATCTGCTCTCAATCTCCTCTCCTCTCCGAGGAGGCCTGACCCACAGCCACAGGCCACAGCCTGCACCTCTCTGCCAGGTCCACATTGGGGTAGCCCCTTTTTACCAGCCCACCTAACGCCTTCGGACTCCAAGTCCTTAAAACCTCAGAAACTCATCTGGAACAGAGAAGGTCATGTTCTAGTCTCTAAACAAAAGGAGACACGGCTCAAAAACTTCACTCCCCTGCTTCTCTGTAAATAAGTCAGTAGCAAAGAGACATTCAATAAGGCTTTTACAAGAAAAAGATAAGGAGTTCATTATCCTCCCCAGGCTCACTTACCCACGCCCAAGTTGCTATCTTACCTTTGGTGGTAATTTGAGAACGTCCAGGCAAATCCTTCCAGCAGAGTCGATGTTGGGATGATAGATGGGGGTCAGAAAGCGAATCTTCGGGGGCTCAAACGGGTACCTTTGGGGGATAAGTGATAAGAAACAGCAAGAACTATTTTCCTGTTTGTCTGCCAGTTGCTTCATCACCCCAAAAATAGCATCGTTTCCTCTTCCAAGGCATTTACTGAGCATCATTCTTCCCCACGAGTTGTAGGATGGGGCAGCGCTTGGCCTATGATGCTTTGAGCCGTGTCCAACCAGCGCTTCCCTGGGCAGCTTCCCACAGAGAACCAAAGACATAGGAGGCTCTTGACTGCCAGGTGGCCACCAGCATCCTGGCCTGGATCAGAAACAGCATGGCGAGTGGGACTCAGGAGCGGATTGTCCCCCTGTACTGGCCACTGGTGAGGCCCCACCTCAAGGGCTGGGTCCAGTTTTGGACCCCTCACCATGAAAAAAGAGGTGCTGGAGCAGGACCAGAGAAGGTTAATGGAGCTGGTGAGGGGTCTGGAGAGTAAACCTTATGAAGAGAAGCTGAGGGAGCTGGGGGTGTTCAGCCTGGAGAAGAGGAGGCTGAGTGGAGACCTTCTCGCTCTCTCCNCAAGTTGCCCCAGGGAAGGTTCAGACTGGATATTAGGAGAAATTTTTAGCCTGAAAGGGTTGTCAACCATTGGACTGGGCTGCCCAGGGAAGGGGTTGAGGCATCATCCCTGGAGGGATTCAAAAGCTGGGTTGACATCGTGCTGAGAGACATGGGTCGGCGATGGGTTCTATCAGAGTTGGGTTGATGGTTGGACCCGATGGTCTGAAAGGTCCCTTCCAAACCAGACAATTCTATGATTCTATGAAAGACCAAAATGGTAGCAGTAACATCAGTTAAATCATCAGCTAACATCAGTTACATTATATTTCACAGAATTGTCTGGATTGGAAGGGACCTTTCAGACCATTGGGTCCAACCATCAACCCAACACTGCCAAAACCATTTGAAGGAAGCACTGTGCTGACTGCTCAGCTAGATCTTGTTGCCCACTTACCTCTCAGGAACAACTATTTCCAGGTCAAATATTCCTTTCTCATACGGTGTGTCTGCACCTCCTAAAATTTCTTTGAAAGCAAGTTTAAAACAGAAGCATTACAATCAAAAAAAAAACCAAACACTTGAGTTTGTCCAACAACCTACACAATTACAGAGCTCTAATGACCCAGGAATAAATAAAAAAGAAGTCATCTTATCCAAGACCAGTTCCAATCTGCAACCATCAAAACCACAAACAGATCAATGGAATCACAGGCCAAGTTATGTATAAAGAAAAAAAAAAAAAAAGAAAAAGAAAGAAAAAACCCTAGTTTTCATAAAATTCCATGCAACTTATACAGTACCCACCACCCAGTGAATCCAAACCCAGCAGCAAACTTAGCCCTTACTCGTAGGGAAGTCCCACAGGGAGAAGTACATACGTGCATGCAGGTTGTCCAGCTGATTTTCATCTTGCCAGCAGGTGATGCCCGGAGGTGGCTCCGTGGTCAAGAGGGAGAGCTCCCTCTTCAGCCGTGTTGCTCTTTGCATTGTGCTGAAACTCTTCAGGAGACTGAATTTTATCCCTGGTAAGATTGGCACCTCAAAAAGAGCATTTAATACTAAGGGGAATTAACTTGGGTTTCAAGCTGTTAGCCTGGTGGGATAAGCAGAGTCTCAGGAGTTCCCAGAGCTGCTCTTGCATCCAGCTAGAGAAAGAGAACCACATTTCACTCCCTTTATAACCAGTTCCACCCCTCAGTCCCCAGGTGACTGTAATAAACCCCCAGTTCCCAGCTGAGTCTAACAGACCCTCCCAGTCCAGGGGCTCCACACCCCCAGTGGGATCCTAACACCTGGGACAACCCTTCACAGACAGGGGCACCCATTGCTCTGCTGGGGCCACCTGTCCCCAGAGGAGCCTCAGACTGGGACATCCACCAGTGCCCCCCACCTCCAACCCTAAAGGCACCCTGTTCTCCCCTCCTGTGCAACAGAAAACCCAAAGCTGCCTCAGTGACGGGTCACCCCCATGGGCAGAACCCCTTATACCACCCTACCTGTCCCATCTCCATGGACAGGGTGTCTCTTCCTGAGCATACAGCCCCCCCTCCCACGGACAGAGACCCCAAAGAGGGGGACAGTGGGCACCAGGCTCACACAACCCACCCCAGACCTACCCATCCCCCCCTGATGGGGGGAGCCCCTCCCTGGTTTAACAACCCCCCCANTGCCCCTAACACAGCTAACCCCACACAGACTCAGCCACACCACCCCCATGGCCTTAACCCCCGCCTCAGCCCAGCTGCACCCCCCCAGCCCAACCACCCACATGGGGGAGCAGTTTCCCCTCTTCAGTCTAATTATCCTAATTAGAACCACAGAATGGTTAGACCTGTAAGGGACCTTAAAGATCATCCAGTTCCAACCCCCTTGCCTTGAGCAGGGACACCTCCCACCACACCAGGTTGCTCCAAGCCCCNGGGAGAATCACCTCCTGCGACCTGCTGGCCATGCTTCTTCTGATACAACCCAGGATGGGGTTGGTTTCTGGGCTGCCAGCGCGTGCTGCTGGCTTATGCTGAGCTTCTCCTTCACCATCACTCCCAAGTCCTTCTCCTCAGGGCTGCTCTCCAGCCATTCTCTGCCCAACCTGGATTTGTGCCTGGGATTGCCACCTCCCAGGTGCAAGGCCCTGCCCTTGGCTTGGTTGAACTTCATGAAGTTCACACAGTCCCACCTCTTCAGCCTGCCCAGGTCCCTCTGGATGGCCTCCCTTCCCTCCAGCCTATTGACTTTGCCACCCAGCTTGGCATCATCACAGACTTGCTGAGGGTGTAATTAGCTCCTCACACAGACAACGATGCTCCCCCCGGGCCTAATCACCCCCTCACAGGGGTGGCAGTGGCCTGCACTGGCCTGAGACACCTTCCCCCCCTGAATCCCACCAGGAACAGCCTCACCCCAAGCCTTGCTACTTCCCCCACACTAATTACACACACATACACTCCCCGTCAGCCTAATTATCCCTTCACAGACAAGGACTACCCCCACCCCAGGGCCTAACTGCCCCCTCATAGGGATGGCAAAGGTCTCCCATGACCAAGTCCCATCAAAAGCCTCTGTCCCCTCCTCACAGAATCCCGTCAGGAACAGCGTCCCCACACTAATTACTTAATTACCCCCCTCAGCCTAATTATCCCCTCACAGACAAGGACTACCCCCACCCCAGGGCCTAACTGCCCCCTCACAGGGATAGCAAAAGCCTCCCGTGGCCGAATCCCACCAAAAGCCCCTCTCCGCCCCCTCGCAGAATCCTGTCAGGAACAGCCTCCCCACGTTAATTACCTAATTACTCCCCCTCTCCGCCTAATGACCCCCGCTTTACCCCCCCCCTCCACTCACCCACCAGCAGCAGCAGTTGGCCCCAGCTGGCGCGCGACAAGGGCGGGACTTCCAAACCCACCCCCCAAGCCCGCTACTCCGGCGCTGATTGGTCATCTCCCATCCCCGTCCCCTCAGCAGCGGCTTTTCCAATTGGACGAGCCCCTCGGGCGGGAACACACGCCGCGCCCCCAAATAAAGCCTCCCTCCGTGGGCGTGGCTTGCTCAGAGCTGGGCGGGCGGTGGGCGGGACGGGTGGGAGCGGGGCTTGAGGCGGGGCTGCAACGGGCCGGCCCCGCCTC
>VXBW01000278.1:107155-138000 GCA_013400375.1 Thinocorus orbignyianus | reverse complement strand
CCGCCTCGCCTCCCCCGGCCGGTGTTGTGTAACGGGGCATGGCGGGGTCAGGGACCGGGTGCCGGCCTCCAGGAGGAACCACAAACCGCAGGGAAGGAGGTAAAGGCGGAACGTGGGCGCTGGGGGCCGGGCCGCTCGCCCCCCTCCCGCCTGAGGGCTCCAAACGGGCCCCTCTGGGAGTGAAGGGCTGGCCAGGTACCTGTAGGCTGGTGGTTTTCGGAGCTGTTTTCCTGGTGAGACTTAAAATGTCACTTGTCTTATATCAAGTGGTGTGTATTTATCAGCTAGCAAGAGGAAATAACGCAGGGGTGTTGGGTTGACAGCAGCCTCAGGTCTGGTCTGAGGCGGGGACTGGGATAATGTATCTAAATCAATGCAAATTACTGGGATTCTTCTTAAGTCCCAGCTAAGGAGTTTTTCCTCCAGCCTGTCAGCTCAGAATAGCGTTTAACAACTTGACGGTGACAATTATGCCACTTGAAAAGCCCAAACCTCAGAGGGCAAGGCGCAAGGCTACCTTTTCCAGCTGGCTGTATTTTAAATCTTTATAATTGCATTACTGTGGCTTCCTAAGCAGCCGGGCTTATAGCCAAGGAGAACGTCCCTGATTTGACTTCACCAGATGCCTGAGAGTGCCCACGGAGGGAATTAAACTGTTAAAAGTTTCCCTTCCCCTGCCCCTGCCTGCCCCGTCCTGCCCAGCCGGCGTCCGCCCTCCTCCGCACACAGGAATTCCGCAAAACCTCCAGCCGTCCTTGATACAGAATCCACCTCCGTGCCCAGTTTTATGGTATTTTGGAGCGTTTAAACCCAGGCGACTGATTTCCCGATGCTTTCAGGAGCAGGATGGTGATGCCCTGAGGACGGCTGTGTCTCTGCCTGCGGAGGGAAGCATTGAACATCAGGAGAGCCGTGATCAACACTTGCGTGGCCTCCTCTTTTCAGGGTGATATGTAAAGATCCTGCACTGATAACCAAGGAAACCTTCCAGGTAAGGCCCCATCTGTGTCCAGAGGAGAGCCACCAAGCTGGGGAGGGGTCTGGAGAACAAGTCCTGTGAGGAGAGGCTGAGGGAACTGGGCATGTTGAGTTTGGAGAAGAGGAGGCTGAGGGGAGACCTCCTTGCCCTCTACAGCTGCCTGAAAGGAGGGTGTAGAGAGGTGGGTGGTGGCCTCTTCTCCCAAGGGAATAATGACAGGACCAGAGGGAATGGTCTGAAGTTGCAGCAGGGGAGGTTGAGATGAGATCTTAGGAAGAATGAGCTCCCTGAGGGGGTGGTCAGGCACTGGGACAGCCTGCCCAGGGAGGTGGTGGAGTCGCCATACATGGAGGTATTTCAGAAAGGTGGAGATGTGGTACTTCAGGGCATGACTGTAAGGTGTGGGGTGTGTTTCTGTGTGTGGTTGGACTCGGTGATCTCAAAGGTCCTTTCCAACCATGACGATTCTGGGATCTTTGATTCTGTCATTAGTAGTAGCTAAAGAAGCCTTAAAAGTATGGTCCTGGGAAGCCCTTAATTTCCATAAATGAATGGATAACTTGCCATCTTGAATTCAAGCAGTTTGCAGGGGTGATTGCCCACAAAGAGGAATTATTTACAGCCCCGACCCTGGTTTTGGTGTGATCCCTCTGCCTCTGGCAGCCCTGCCTGTCCCCTGCTCTCAGTTCCGAGGGGAGTGGATGTTTGTTAATCCCCACATGAGCCCCATCTTAGAAAAAGAGTACTTTTGTGCAGTTATCGCCACCCGGCTCTGCTATGGAGAGAGGAAGGTTTTTCTCCTGACACCCAGAAGCACCATGAGGTCTCCTGGCATTAGGAAAGAGGGATAAAAACTGCAGCAAATGGATGAGTTGAGAAATTACACTCCTGTTTCCGTGTTGCGTGGGCTGGGATTTGCTTTCACTTGAGCCCTGGTTTGAGCGACACAGGATTAATTTCTCTTCCAATGCTGGGGAAAACTGCACATTTAGAAGACTCTGGTGTCTGAATCGGTGATGGTATTCGCTTTACAGGCAGCTTTGGGGTGTGGGATTCAAGGTCTCTGTGTTTTCCAGCTCCCCAGGTGTGGGAATGAGGAGGAGCGAGACCCAGGCACTTGACCCCAGCTGCCAACAGGGTTGTTTCAGACCACAATTGGCACATTCAACATAAATTAGAAGGTTTGCTGCGTAGTGCTCTCTCTCCCTTGATGGCTGGGATGCAGAGAACTCCTTGCCCCCGTGCTGGAGACCTGAGCCCTTCCCTTCCTCCCAAAACCAGTGCTCACAGGGTCCCACATGGGCTGTCCCTCCTGGGAGGGCACGGCTTCCTGGGATGGACTGGGCTGGGGATAGTCCTTGTGGCTTTGTGTTGGTATTGGGATCTTTAGTGTTATTAATGTTAATGATCTAGTATTATTCTATTAAATCTGTTTATATTTCAACCCTTGGGGTCCCTTGTTTTCTCCCCCCTTCCTTGGTGGGGAGGGGTCATCAGGCGAGGGGAATAATTGTCTAAAGGACAACAAACCGTTGTGGGTTTCCCAGCTCTTAACACCTTGTTTCACCTTAACAGCCTGGGTTAGCTGGGAAACATGCCATGGCTTTCAGATGGTTCCTGCTGAAATCCAGAAAAGCTTTTCTGTGCCCAGGGAATGGTTGTGTCAGGGCTCGGCCGAGCTGTGCCCGGTGCGGGCAGAGCTCCCCAGGCCATCTTCTCGCTGTTGGCTTGTGGAGGGTTTGCTGATGGTCACATCTGTGGGACTGGAAAATGTTCTTGCAGTAAATGGAGCTCTGGCAGCTCTGTCTGTTTTGAATCCTTCCTGCTGGTGAGCGCTATTGGGATGTAATTTAATTTAGGGATTTAAATTAATTGACTGCTCTGGGGAAGAAGCCATTCTCTGTGGAGCAGGAGGGTGATACAGCTGCCGAGTGGTGGGACCTGGCTGAAGAGCCTCAGAAGAGCCGTTTTGCCCTGCTTCTGCTTCTCTCTCATGAAAACTTATCAAAAGCAGAAGACAAGAAAGACATTGAGGGGCTGGAGTGGGTCCAGGGAAGGGCAACAAAGCTGGTGAGAGGTCTGGAGTCGTGTGAGGAGCAGCTGAGGGAGCTGGGGGTGTTCAGCCTGGAGAAGAGGAGGCTGAGGGGAGACCTTCTTGCGCTTTACAGCTCCCTGAAAGGAGGAGGTAGCCAAGGGGAGTCAGTCCCTTCTCCCAAGGAACAGGTGATGGGACAAGAGGAAACAGCCTCAAGTTGCACCAGGGGAGATTTAGGATGGATATTGGGGAAAATTTCTTCACTGAAAGGGTTACCAACCATTGGACTGGGCTGCCCAGGGACCTGGTTGAATCACCATCCCTGGAGGTATTTAAAAGCCATGGAGATGTGATGCTGAGGGACATGGGTTAGTGGTAACTTGGCAGCGTTGGGTTGATGGTTGGACTTGATGGTTGGAAAGGTCTCTTTCAACCCGGGCAATTCTGTTATTCTGCAGTAAAAAGAGCTGGGGGCTGTTTGGAGCTCCATTTCTAATTGCTAATTGGCCTTGTTCTTTAATAGGCATCGTGTGTCCCCAAAGCCAACGCTTCCCTTCCTCTCTCAGGGGAGCCGGGATGTCACATCGCACCATCCATCTTTTCCGCAAGGGGCTTCGGCTTCATGACAACCCAACGCTGGTGGCGGCGCTGGAGTCCTCGGAGGTCCTGTACCCCCTCTACATCCTGGACAGAAAGTTCATGACATCCGTGATGCACATAGGGGCCCTGCGGTGGCATTTTCTGCTGCAGTCCCTGGAGGATCTCCAGAAAAACTTGTCCCAGCTGGGCTCTTGCTTGCTGGTTGCTCAAGGAGAGTACGAGGCCGTTCTTAGGGATCACGTCCAGAAGTGGAATATCACGCAGGTGACTCTGGACGCGGAGATGGAACCCTTTTACAAGGAGATGGAGGCCAAGATACGGCGTCTGGGAGAAGAGCTGGGGTTTGAGGTGCTTTCTCTGGTGGGCCACAGCCTGTATGATACAAAACGGTACGTGATTGCCCCCAGGATGTCTCCAGGGAGGTTTATACTAGATTTAGCAAGTATCGGGGAGAAAAGATCAAGTATCTTGGTCCTTCTGGATCCTAATGTGTTTTTTTTAATAAATTGGACTCTCTAAGATGGATGTGGCACTGTTTGCTGGAGAACTTTTGTGTGTTGATCTGCTGGAAGTAACAGAAAAGACTTTGGTGGGTTGCACAGATGTTGGGCTGTGATCTGAGCCTAAAGAGTTTCTTAATTTTTTCCCCTTTGGGCAGTTAAATTCACTTCAGACCTTACATTAACTACTCTCTTAAACAGAGCAGAAGAAATTCCTTAACATATTTAATAGGACTTTTATATAAGTTTTCTTTGTGGCAGATATTTTTTTTTTTTAATCTTTCCAATAGACTTTCACTGGTGTCTGGATGCACTTGGATCCAGGCTGTTACTCAGAGCAGAGTGACTGGAGATATTGAAATGAATAAGAATAACAGGGAAAGAACCAGTGGTGGCTAAAAAAGCCGTGCCAGTACAGTCCTGGGAAGCTCCTGATCTCCATAACTGAATGGATAACTTGCCATCTTGAACCCAAGCTGCCTGTTTGCCCGGGCGATTGCTCACAGAGCAGAGTTACCTACTGCCTTCGCCCTGGGTTTTCATGACCAACCTGCCTCTGGCAGCCCCAGGGGTGCCCTGCACCTTCCACTCTGTGCAGAGCCGTCCAGTTCAAGCTGTGACTGGTGTCCCAGTCCCAGTTTTGTTGTCTCAGGTCCTGGGAGACCGCTCTCAGGTTGGATGTATCTTCACCCAGTGAAGTTTTACTTGTAAAATCTGTAATTTCCACATCCAGTTGCAGGAACTGGGGCTGTTCCAGCCTGTGCTGTCACCTTCCCATCCCCGGGCAGCTCCGGTTTCCTTCTTGGTTTGTATTAGGATGAAAAGTCATCTTGTTTTATTTAGGATTTTGGACCTGAACGGTGGGACTCCCCCATTAACGTACAAGAGGTTCCTTCACATTCTGTCTCTGCTCGGCGACCCGGAGGTGCCCGTCCGAAACCTCACGGCTGAAGACTTCCAGTAGGTACCAGTTGGCCACCAAGAAATTGCAGGTCCTTTTTCCCTGCCCCAAAGAGGATTGAGGGCCAAATGCTAATGGGGTGTTTTAGCTGTTCTGTTGCATCATTTCTGAAGACAGAGGGTTAATGGTTTTATGTAGAGAGGGCCTGACTCTGCTGTTGGGAGGGGAGAGCAGAGGAGAGGTGGCACGGTCCAAAGACTTCCAGCTTTTGCACTGAGACAAACTTTCAAGAAATGTAAAAGTTTAATAGAGGAATAACTAAGGAATTACAGGTCTCTCTCTCAGAAGCATGCTCTAGGTTCCTCTCAGATTGAGATTTTGGGCAGGAATTGGATGGACCACTATAGTTGGGGTTATATTGGTGGAATAATCATACTGTTCCCTCCTGGCTTTAAATCTCTTCTCTCCTCCCCTCTGCTCTATGGGAAGGAGGGACTGAGTTCATCCCTCTCTGGACTTGAGAAGAAGCTCAGAGTCAAGGTTTCTTATGATTAGCTCTGTGTGAGGAGAGGTCAGTGATGCCTGATGGCTCAGGGAGGTAAGGCTGGGGCAGGAGAGAGCTGGCCACTGGGGATGGGACAGCAGATCCTTAGGAATTCTGCCCCAGGCACCTCTGTGACCTCAGCTCAGTGTCAGTAATGCAGGCTTGGCTTTTCCCATCTTGCAGGAACCCCATTCATTCCTGAATTTCTCCTCAGATAGTCCCATGATAAAACCTGTGTAAGTTCTGGGATAGATCAATTCCTGTATTATTTTTTTCTTGCACAGTTTTGGTGTGCTTTTTTTTTCCCCCTTTCTTTCTTTCTTTTTTGTTTCCTGCCTTTGTTTCTTTGCACTTTATAAATTAACGATGCTGAGCGATAAGTGGTTCACGTGCTTCCCAGCAGGGCTCTGTTCTGCCAGTGCTCTGAGAGCTGCACTGGCCCCTTCTTCTGTAGGTGTCTGCAGCAGAGCTGGGCTCGGTTTCTCCAGGTAAGCAGAAAGACCTCTATTGATCTCTTGAGTTCATTGATGGTGTTTTGAGAAGCCTGCATCTGCTGATGCTTCGCTGAACCTCCTCCTCGGTGTTTTATGGCTAGGGGGGAAAGCACCTTGATGCTCTTCTAGCCTTGGGCAAGCTTCAGCAGCTGAACTGCAGAAGAGATGTGGGGGGATGGCTTGGGGAGCTCCCACCTTGGCTGGGGAGGTGCCCAGGGGGCTGATCTGCCTCCTCCCCCATGAAACCTCTCCTCAGAGGCACAGGAATTGGGGCAGTGGAGGTGGCACCAGTGCCCCGGAGTTACGTTTAGAGTCTGAAGAGGCTCTTGGTTCCATCCCAGGGATGGATGAGGCATCGGGGTGATGCTGGACAGGAGATCCCTCCAAGTCTTATGTAGTGGATGGGAAGTGAGAGGGATGTCTGAGCAGCAACTGCTCTGAGCGCTGTAATTTGGTGGGTCTGTTCCTCTTCCCCCAATTCAGGCTAAAATTACCTGGAGCCATTGCAGGAGGAGCTGTCTCTTCCCCCAGGAGAGTGCAGCCTGGGGTTTCTGGCTGGGCTTTGGTTCCCCCCATGCTCTAGCTGTGCCGTGACAGAGGAGATCCTGGCGTGTGCAATGGGCAGGGGTCTTCCCCCTCTCCTGCCTCCAGTCCCCTCTTTGAAAGAGGGTTCTCTCTCACATTAGGAGGTGTCAGCCCCCTGACCCAGGCCTGGCTGAGACTTACGGGGTGCCTCTCCCCGTGGATTTGAAGCTCCCTCCAGAGAACCTTTCCCCCTGGCGAGGAGGGGAGACTGAAGGGCTGCAGCGCCTGGAGCGACACTTGACAGACCAGGTCAGCCTTGATTTCATGTGATGCTGGTGGCTCTGGGTGGGCTGAGGCTGGTCTCCTCCTTTTGTGTCTGGTTGTGTCTGGACCTCGAGAAGCTGCTCAGCTTTGGAGTCCTTTCTAGCTCTAGCTGAGTTTTTCCCCACCAGGGCTCAGCTCCTGGAAGCTGGCACTGGCTGCTTTTAGGAAGATGCTTCTCCCATCCCAATTTCATAAAGTGGAAAAGATCTTTAGTTTCTGTTGGTCCAAGAGAGCTGTTTCCTGGGTTACAAAATCACCCAACTCTCTGGGACCTGTGGATGGGACGTGGCTTGACTTTGGGCTTGGAGGTGGTCTCTGTATCTGAAGATCTTGGAGGAGGATGGCAGCCTGGTCTCAAGATGTGGCTGTCCTCGGTGGTGGCATTTGTGGGAGGATGGGTGGTGGGAGTATTTTCCACGTGTGACCTTGTGATGCAGAAGCCAATTGCTAAGAGTTTTTTCCCCTCTTTCATTAGGCTGGATGTTTGTCACCTCGTTCTGCCTGAACCTGGATTTCTGTTTCCATTTTAGGGCTGGGTGGCCAGTTTTACTAAACCCAGAACCATCCCAAATTCGCTGCTTCCGAGCACCACGGGCCTGAGCCCCTATTTCAGTCTGGGCTGTCTGTCCGTTCGCACCTTTTTTTATAGGTTGTCAAACATTTATGCTCAGGTAAGAAAATAATTGGTCATAGTTAAGCAAATCCAGCACTTTCCTATGACCAGTGTGGTGGGGCTGGGATTTAAGACTCGGATCATCTTGGTAGAGACCTGGTGTTACCAAAAGATGCTGTTTCACTAATCTCACAGTGTCTTATGAAATCTGTGAGTGGCTTTATAAGTTGTGGTGGAACACCGGTGAATGTACGTGGCTTTTCCCAATTAACTTTTAAAAATACAATCAATAGGGAGCAGTGAGACCTGGAGGCAGCAGGGGGAAGCCCAGGAAAACCCTCCTAAAATTCAAGGAGTTCAAGACGTCTGCCTGGTGTTTAGGTGAAGGTTTTCATAGAATCACAGAATGGTCAGAGTTGGAAGGGACCTTAAAGATCAAGTTCCAACCCCCCTGCCATGGGCAGGGACACCTCTCCCTAGAGCAGGTTGCTCCAAGCCCCATCCAACCTGGCCTTGAACACTTCCAGGGATGGGGCATCAACAACTTCCCTGGGCAACCTGTTCCAGTGCCTCACCACCCTCACAGCAAAGAACTTCTTCCTAATATCTCATCTAAATCTCCCCTCTGCCAATTTAAAACCCTTCCCCCTCGTCCTGTCACTAGACTTCCTGACCAAGAGTCCCTCTCCAGCTCTCCTGGAGCTCCCTTCAGATCCTGGAAGGCTGCTCTCAGGTCTCCCCGGAGCCTTCTCTTCTCCAGGCTGAACAGTCCCAGCTCTCTCAGCCAGTTTTGTTTTCAGAAAGCGTTTTGTTTTTGGTTTAGACAAGTTTTAACGACAGCATAAGCCAAAACTGGCTTCTGAAAACTTATTTGACTCTTAAGAAAACGTATGGTTGGAACAAATCCAGGAAAAACAAGATCTCCCTGAGTGTCTTTCTTAAGAGTATCTCATGAGACATGGCTGAGGCACCTCAGTTCAGCTGGCTGAGCAGTTCCCATGTTCATAAACACGTTTGGTTTAAGAAATCCCAGCGTGACAGCATTTTGGAATGTAGACGGAGAATGTTTGAGGTAACCCTGATGTCTAACAGAGTTCAGCCTTGCTTTCAGGCATGTAGCATTACTTCAGAGCTTTGATTTCTTTGGCTTGGAAGTGACCTTAAAGCCCCCCCAGTGCCACCCCCTGCCCTGGGCGGGGACACCTCCCACCACACCAGGGTGCTCCAAGCCCCATCCAGCCTGGCCTTGAACCCCTCCAGGGATGGGGCAGCCACAGCTTCTCAGGGCAGCCTGGGCCAGGGTCTCACCACCCTTCCACCAAAGAAGTTACTCCCCACATCTCAGCTCCATTTCCCCTCTTTCCGTGTCCAACCCCACATCCTAGGGCTCCCCTCCCTCATCAAGAGTCCCCCTCCCAAGCTTTCCTGGAAGAGAAGGCTCGAAGGTCTTCTCCAGGCTGAAGTCCCCCAACTCTCAAACCCTTCCCCCTTGTCCTAGGGCTCCCCTCCCTCATCAAGAGTCCCTCCCCAGCTTTCCTGGAGCTCCTTGAGGGACTGGAAGGCTTCTACAAGGTCTCCCCAAGGCTTTTTACTTTCCTGGTAAAGTGCCATGAATCCAATAGTGTATTTAGATAATCTTTATGGGCCTGACAGTCACAAATTGAGTGAGACTCTGGTGGTATGTGTGAACTGAAGCTTCCACCTCACGTGTCCTTTGTAGGCCAAGCATCACTCTCTGCCCCCCGTGTCCCTCCAAGGGCAGCTTCTGTGGAGGGAATTCTTCTACACAGTGGCATCTGCAACGCCCAACTTCACCCAAATGGCTGGGAACCCCATCTGCCTGCAGATCCGTTGGTACGAGGATGCAGAGAGGCTCCACAAGTGGAAAACGGTAGGAGGACGCGTCGCCACAATTGCTACGTCCCCGTTTATAGAGTTTTCCTGTTGCCCTGGGATCCTTCCCCGCCACCTGTTGGAGATGGGACCTACAGCAGCGTGTAGGGAAGAAGCTTCATGCTTGTTTTTCTGTTCCACTGCAGGCACAGACGGGGTTCCCGTGGATCGACGCGATTATGACCCAGCTGCGGCAGGAGGGCTGGATCCATCACCTCGCCCGGCACGCCGTTGCCTGCTTCCTGACGCGGGGGGACCTCTGGATCAGCTGGGAAGAGGGCATGAAGGTTCGCTCCTGGGTTTTTGGTTGCCTCTCTTCTGGCTGACCTTGAGAAAGCCCCGCAGAACGGGAGCCTGGCAGCGGGAGGTGGTTCTGTGGAGCAGCACCTCCATACGGTCCTGTGCTAGAAATCCCATGGTTTATGAAAATTCATGGTGTTGCTCGAGTTGGAGCCCTGCTTTGCTGGGTGCCATGGTGAGAGGTTGTTCCCATTCCCAAAGCCTGGTGATTTTGGATGATTAGGGGTGATTTTAGGTATTGGGGACCAGCTCAGTCTGTAGCAGGACCTCAAAGCCAGACCTTCGGGCTTTGGGTTGTCCTGTCACGGGGTCCTGCTTTAGCTTCCTACTGGCAAACTGTCCTGCTGGAGAACCCTGTGAGAAAGGCTGCCCAGCCCCAGTGCCAACCTTAACCCTTCATCTCCCAGCCTGTTAGGGGTGGTTTTTTGGCCACAAAGGCAGCTGTTTCAGGGGTGTTTTTTCTCTCTTTCTCTTCCCACCCCTGAAGCACAGGTGTTTGAAGAGCTGCTCTTAGATGCCGACTACAGCATCAACGCAGGGAACTGGATGTGGCTGTCGGCCAGCGCCTTCTTCCACCAGTACACACGGATCTTCTGCCCTGTCCGCTTTGGGAGGCGCACGGACCCCGAGGGGCACTACATCAGGTAGGGCCATGCACCCCACCATCCCCTCCCCTACTGCTCCCCTGGCTTCTCCAACAGCAGGAGCCCACGAGCTCGATCTGTTTGAAACACAAACCCCTCTGAAACAGGGCTCATGGCAACGATTTGATTTAACACATAAGGAAGCTGAGGCACAGGGAAGCAGGGATGTACCATGCCTGCCCAGGTGAAGACTGAGCAGGGCTGGGGATTGATCTGTGAGCCATTGTGGGCCCCAGCACCGTGTTTGATCGCAGCCTGACTCCTCTTTTAGAAAGACTTGAGTAAAACTTCCCACAGCTCCCTCCGCCCCAGTCGGTGCCACGTTTCTGAGTTTTGTAGCTGATGTGATTCATTTCAGACACTTCAGGTTTATTTCCTGCTCCGAGTGAGTCCTCTTTGCTTCAGATTCTCCGTTTCTGTCTCTCTAGATGAACCACCTTCACAAGTGGGGGGTGTTTTTACCACTGCCTGCAATAGGAGCAGGTTGTGTTACATCTGAGCAAACACCACCTCCACTTCCCCACACCTCCTCCTCTTCACAGCTTCGTGTGTTGCCAAGAAGGACCCCAGGCTGACATACCTGAGAGACTGGGGGCAGAAAATGACTTCCCCATTCTCTAGGAATTTTTTAGATATGTTAAATCAGTTTGTTTTTCCAGTTTATTAGAGTTTAGGATGAAATGGCAGTGAAAATGGTAAAAACCCAAAACATTTTGGAGGGAGTGAAAACTGAAGTGAAGTTTAAATCCACCCATTTATTCTTTTCTGTAAAATGAACTCGGGGAAGATACCACCCTGTGGAGGCCTCAGAACATAAACCCAAGGGGTTTTGTGCAAAATGAATCAGAACCCCCATGGATTTTAGTATTAATACAATCACCAAGAATTAACATGGCATAGGTTGGCTTACACTTCTCTTAAATATAGGAATATTTATCTGCAGCGTTGTACAAATCCATATTGTTCCTCTTCTGCAGGAAATATTTGCCTGTACTAAAGAACTTTCCCTCCAAGTACATCTACGAGCCCTGGACAGCCTCCGAGGAGGAGCAGCAGCAAGCAGGGTGTATCATAGGTAACTCATTCGGGTGCCTGGCTGAGGGCTCTGCTGCTGCCCAACGTCCAAAATAATGACGTGCGTGAGCTGGAAGCGTCACACTCCCAACACAAGTCATGCATTTATCTTCTGAAAATGGGTTAACCCAGCAGTCTACCTTCTGTTTGTTCTTGGAATCGGGGAATTATCAGAGTTGGAAAGGACCTCTAGGGATGACCCAGTCCCACTCCCCTGCTAAAGCAGGATTTCCCAGAGCACATCCCTCAGGGCTGCATCCAGACAGGGCTTGAAGGTCTCCAGAGAAGGGGACTCCACACCCTCCCTGGGCAGCCTCTGCCAGGGCTCTGACACCCTCACCCCAAACAAGTTTCTCCTCAGATTCCAATGGAACTTCCCGTGTCCCAGCTTGTGCCCGTTGCCCCTCGTCCTGTCACTGGGAACCACTGAGAAGAGTCTGGCTCCATCCTCCTTCAGCCCACCCTACAGATTCTTGTGAGCATGAAGAAGGTCTCCCCTCAGCCTTGTCTTCTCCAGGCTCCAGAGTCCCAGCTCTCTCAGCCTTTCCTCCTCAGGGAGATGCTCCAACCTCTGCATCCTCTTCGTTGCCCTACGCTGGACTCTCTCCAGTAGTTCCCTGTCTCTTTTGAACTGCAGAGTCCAGAACGTTATTGAATGTGCCATTCCTGGTATGAAATAACCCTGTTGGCAACTTACTCCTTTAAATTTTTTTACTGAGGACTAATCTCAGAGCACAGATTTTTGCCTCAACTTCATGTCCTTAAACTGTTGGGTCACTGTATGTTGTTGCCTTTGCACTGATCTGTCTGAGAACCCTGGTTGTCTTTAAATAGTAATGGGAACATCTTGTGCTTTTACACTCGCTCTGATGCACCTTTGAAGTCATTTATAAACTTCTGGCTAAATGGGAGCTCTTCCTCGTTGATGGAGAGAAATCGGCACTTTTGAAGGGTGAGTCATGTGGTCTAGGGAGGAATAAGCCCATCACCGGTACGTGTTGTGGGAGATCTGCTGGAAAGCAGCTCTGCAGAGAGACCTTGGAGTCCTGGTGCAGACAACCAGTTGCACGTGCACCAACACTGTGCCCTGGTGGCCAAGAAGGCCAATGGTCTCCTGGGGGGCATCCAGAAGAGGGTGGGCAGCAAGTGGAGGGAGGTCATCCTGCCCCTCTGCTCTGTCCTGGGGAGACCACAGCTGGAGCACTGGGTCCAGTTCTGGGCCCCCCAGTTCCAGAAGGAGAGGGAACTGCTGGAGAGAGTCCAGCAGAGACTATGAAGATGTGCAGAGGCTGGAGCATCTCTCTGCTGAGGAAAGGCCGAGGGACCCAGGGCTGTTCTGCTGGAGAAGAGCAGACTGAGAGGGGATCTCATCGATGCTGAGTAACAGCTAAAGGGTGGGGGGCAAGAGGATGGGGCCAGACTCTTCTCAGTGGTGCCTGGGGACAGGACAAGGGGCAATGGGCAAAAACTGGACCATAGGGCAGACAATCTCAACAGGAGGAGGAACTTTTTTCCTGTGAGGGTGGCAGAGCCCTGGCAGAGGCTGCCCAGGGTGGGTGTGGAGTCTCCTCTGGAGACATTCAAACCCCACCTGGACATGTTCCTGCGCGACCTGTTCTGGGTGTCCCTGCTCTGGCTCTGGTTGCATTGGATGGCCTCCAGACAACCCCTCCAACCCCTACAATTCCTTGATTCCATGTGATTCTGTCTTAGATTCTATTTATTTTAAGAAAAGCTGCCAGCATTTGCCCTGGTGCAAACCCAGCGCCTTGTCCTTGGTCAGTTCTGTAAAGGCCACTGTCCCCTTGTTGTGCCAGGTCGGGATTACCCCTTCCCGATGGTGAACCACAAGGAAGCCAGCGATCACAACCTGCAGCTGATGAAGCAGGTGCGAGAGGAGCAGCCCAGAACAGCCCAGCTGACCAGAGGTAAGTGGGGCTGCAGCACTGGGCCTTTGTTCTGCTGCAACACAGAGACCATCAGGAGCTTTGGGCGCCGGGTTTGTGCTGATTTCCAGGTGTCTCAAGTTCAGCAACACAGGACTAACTTCTAATGCTTGGGAGGACTCCCTTTTAGAAGAGTCTGGTGTCTGAATTCATGACAATATTTACTTCACAGCCAGCTCTGGGGTGTGAGTTTCAAGGTCTCTGTGTTTTCAAGCTCCCCAGGTGCAGGGATGAGGAGGAGCGAGACCCAGGCACTTGCCCCAGCTGCCAACAGGTTGTTTTATACCAGGAATAGCACATTCCATAGAAATTAGGAAGTTTGCTGGGCAGTGCTCTTTCTTCCTCAGTGGCTGGGATCCTGAGAACTCCTTGCCCCCGTGCTGGAGCCTTGACCCCTTCCCTTCCTTCCAAAGCCACAGCGCTCACAGGGTCCCACATGGGCTGTCCCTGCTGGGAGGGCACGGCTTCCTGGGATGGACTGGGCTGGGGATAGTCCTTGTGGATTTATGTTGGTATTGGGATCACTGTTGGTTCTTTACTGTTATTAATGTTAATTATCTAGTTAATTACCTACTAAATCTGTTTGTATTTCAACCCTTGGGTTGCTTTGTTTTTCCCCCTTCCCTTTCCAGGTGATGAGTGGTCATCAGATGAGAGTAATTGTTTGAATGACCATGAATTGTTATGGGTTTCCTCAAACCTTAACACCGGCACATCTTTCCTCTTGGTTACCAGCCCCACGTGCTTCTCTAAATTACTCTTCAAATGGTGTCCCAAGAGAAAAAACAGAAGCTGAGCAGTGTCCCTTCCCTTCCAGCTGTCCTGGCAGGGTGGGAGCTCGCTTCTTCCCTCCTGGAGGGACACCTCCTGAGAGCAGAACATCTCTGCTTTCCCTGGGTCTGCACGAAGACATTCCCCAGCCCCAGGGCTCCCAGCTGTATCTTCCAGGCACAGAAATCTCTGCAGCTCTGCCCACTCCCATCGCAGACCACAGCATCCTTAATTGTCCTTTTTACCATTATCTGCCCAGCAGGAATTATTTGAGATTCCCACTGGCCACTAATGAGCGAAAAGCCCTTCAGAGCTGAGTTGCTTTAAGAAATTTGCCTTTTGACCTTGTTTTCTAAGTAGGTTAAGCCTATGCACAACCAACTGGTAATTACTGGGTAAGGCTGGAACACTTGAACTTTGGGAGAGCCTGAATTAATTTGGTATTTCCACTCATGTGGATGTTTCACTTACGGCAGCCGTGCTCTTAAAATTCAAATCCTGGGGGCTGTGATGGGCTCTTGGCCTCAGGGGAATCCTCTGCAGGACTGTCAGGGGAGTGATGCTTTTGCATTTAGCAGCACAGGGTAGCAGCCTCTCTGTACTTTACAGAAATCTGATGTACAACAGCCAAGGAGAGTCTTAAGTATTCCTGCCTCATTTGCTGTGGTCGGATGGAATTAATTGCTCCCAGTCCCATGCACATGACTGTATGTGGGAGGTTCCAGATACAACCAGTGGATGCTGACAGTTCTTCCACAAACCCTTGGAGATCTGGAAGTCCAAACTCCCAGAAACAGAGTCCCCTATTCCCCACATTGTTCTTGGTGCCTGTAAATGGAAGGGTTTTCTGCCGTGCTTTGTAGCTTCACCCATTGCTGTTGCACTGAAGTTGGAGAAGGACTCGCAAACCTCAATTCTTCTTTCCTTTTTGCCCTAGATGACACAGATGACCCAATGGAAATGAAGGTAAAGCGTGACCACTCTGAAGAAACCATCCCAAAAGGGAAAGTGGCCAGGCTGGCAGGTCACACCGAGGGCTTGTCGGGGATTACGCATCTGGAACCAAAAAACAGCAAGAGGGAAGAGGCAGGAGGCAGCTGAATGGGGCAGATGGCACCCGGGGCTTTGCCCTGCAGGTGATGCCTCTGGTTTGGGAACTGACTCCAGGAAAAGTGTTGGATCCTGACTGTGTGTGTGTTAGTGCAGTTATTTCAAATGAAATTGTGCGTCTGTGAGTGGTTACAGGCTGTTTGTTGCAGCTGTTGGGTGGTTTGGACTAGTTTGGGGAGGACACCACGCTTCAGTGTTGTTCAAATCCACCCGCTGTTCATGCATCTGTATAAATAGATTTAGTGATAAATACTTGTCTTTCCACCATGCTGGGTAAATGTCCGTTGAAGAACATGTGGCATTCATGTGTTTCCACACGTTAGCATTAACAGGTTTATTTGCCTGTCTTGGAGAGGCAGAGGTGTAGGGATTTTCAGATGTGGTTTTGGGATTCACGGTTGGTGCTTGCAGCCCCCAGGCTGGGGAGGGGCAGCAGACTCCAGCCCGTTGGAAGGTTGTGTGTAGCTCTTGTGGCTTCAATCAGATTTCTGACGCATTTTAAGGGTAACGATAGCAGCCTTCCAGTATCTGAAGGGAGCCTACAGGAGAGCTGGGGAGGGACTCTTTGTCAGGAAGTCTAGTGACAGGACGAGGGGGAATGGTTTTAAATTGGAAGAGGGGAGATTTAGATGAGATCTTAGGAAGAAGTTCTTTACTGTGAGGGTGGTGAGGCACTGGAACAGGTTGCCCAGAGAAGCTGTGGATGCCCCATCCCTGGAAGTGTTTAAGGCCAGGCTGGATGGGGTTGGAGCAACCTGCTCTAGGGAGAGGTGTCCCTGCCCATGGCAGGGGGGTTGGAACTTGATGATCTTGAAGGTCCCTTCCAACTCTAACCATTCTATGAAAATGTCTCACTTAATTAGGGCTGATGTTCAGCTTCGTTCACCAGAACTCTGCTTCTTGGCAAACTCCTCTAGAACTGTAGACTAGACGTTATTGCTATGGTGCCACGTGTACAAATGCACCCTTCCACTGAAGTGTCTCGTTGTGAGGTTTCACAAGGTTGGATTAGTCAATGATCTTTGTTACGGTTGGGGTTTTGGTAGGGGTGGGGGGAGTGGAGTGGGGTTTTTAATCACCCTAGGTACTATTTTTGTTTTTAAAAGGAATAAAAACGATTCCTGACATGAAAAGTGTAAGGTCTTTAATGTATCATCACGGTTGGCATCTGTTGGTCCTCTGTGGAAGGTCCTCTGGCTGCAGGACACCCCTGCAGCGCCCCAGAGCTCCCAAACCCCTTTCCTTGGAAAGCATCCCTGGACGTGGCGCAGAAGCAGCCCAGGAGGAGGCCAAATGCTGCTCCTGACACTGTCTTCCATTGCTGCTGGTGACCTGCAGGACCTCTCGGGGACGTGCACAATGGCACAAGGTTATGAACACAAACCCCACAGGGACCGTCAGACTGATCTGAGAGGCTGGTTGTACCCTCCCCATCACCCCAGGCCCACATCGAGCTCCTGGAGGTGCTGATGTTCCTCAGTGTTTTAAGCCCTTCAGCAAACTGCAGGATTCGCAAGGATGACCACAAGGAGAGGCCGTTACTGAACTCTTGATGAGGGGATGGAGGCAAATGTGGTGCTTGTTATTTCGGAGAAAATTTCCCCTGTGTTGAAGCCTCCTGACAACCATCATCTTCTTAATTGGGTTCCTTCCTGCTGACAGGGATTTACTGCATCCAGCTCGCAGTGCTGTAGCCCAGGTGGCCACAGGAATGTGGAGCTGGTCCTTGCCTCGTGTTTTAAGGCAGAGTCATTGCCTTAAGGTCATAAATGGTCCTTCAGCTACTCGAAACATCTCTGCCTCGGAGTGCTCTGTGTCACCTGAGCTGCATTTGTGAGTCCTAGGAGCAGCCTCGTAGAGCAGAGACAGGACCATCGGCAGCCACTGAATGTCTTTTGCTGCTCAGCATCACCTCTAACACCGTGGGGTAGGAGGTGACTTTGGATATGAACGTACTTGCAGCCAGAGGGGCATTCACCCTGGGAGGAGAGACCTCCAACCATGTGGGTGGCCCTAGTCATCCATCAAAGGAACCAGGAGGACCAAGGCCACTTCTTTAGGAAACCTTTTGTGACAAAGCAGCTGGAATGTCTGGTCTTTGGTGGGAAGGGGTGGGGCTCCTGCCTGCTCAGGAGTTGCAGTAGGAGCACCATTTAATCAGGAAACTTCAAGGGCAACTGAGCTCTACCATATCTACTTCTGGGTGACAAAGCAGCACTGGAGAAGCTCCTGTGAAGCAGGAGGACCAAGGTGTCATTTATGCTCTCAGGGCAAAAAGACCTGTTCAGTAAAAACGAATTACTGAAAGAATATTCCTCTCCATCTTTTTCTCTGCTGGGGGGAACCAACCCATGGAGGCAACGGTATTTCCCTGCAGAACTGGTTGGATTTTGAGCCAACAAAATGCACCTGGGTTTCTGCTGGTGCAGATCCCTGAGCTCCAGGGCAGGGAGATGAGCGATGGTGTCTCTGCTGTGTGTGCTGGGTGGGAGGCAGAGCTGCCCCAGCCGGGCAGTGGTAACATCTGATCCTGGCTCATCTCAAGTGCATTTCCCACAGGAAAGAGAGCGACCCGACGATGACTGATCTTGCCAGATTATTTTTACTTGCCCCTCCCTTCACTCCTCATTCTTCTCCAAGAGGCAGAAACCTGCTCTGTGTGTCCAGGTGACATTTTAATTCATTATTCCTTCTTTAGGAGGCTTATTTTGTTAAGTTTACATTTTGGGGGTTGAAAATTTAGGGCTTTCAGTGTCTTTTCTGAGGGCGTTTCCTTTGGTTTGTGTCACGGTTGATGCTGTGGTGAATCACACAGTAGGTAGGCAGCCAAATTAGGTCATCTGGTTGCCTGCAGTGACTTCTACTTTGATGGGGACCTTCCCCAACCAGACGCAGAGTTTTCCGAGCTGCTTTAGCTTTGTGACACACGGGGCTTGGTGACACAGCGTTCTTCCTTGCTGCTGAAGGGACCTTTGCTCCTGATACCATTCACTGGTTCAACCAGCTTCACTGGTGGCTCGAAGGGCTGCAACCTCTACCTGGAAACGTGAGCTACTCTGTGACCTTATCCTGCAGAACTCATCCCTTGGTGGTGATGGGTGGGTCTTTGCCAGGCGTGACAGACGAGGGTAATTCCATGCCTCACCTCAATAAGGTCATCTCCAAGAGTCACGGCTTGAGAAACCCACAACAAGTTATTGTCATGCCGACAATTATTCTCACCTGATGGCCACTCATCACCTGGAAAGGGGAACTGGAGAAAACAAGGGAACCCAAAGATAGAAATATCAACAGATTTAGTAGAATAATACTAGAAAATTAATAATACTAAAGAACCAATAGTGATCCCAATTCCAATATAAATCCACAAGGACTATCCCAAGCCCAGTCCACCCCAGGAAGCCGTGCCCTCCCAGCAGGGACAACCCATGTGGGACCCTGTGAGCGCTGTGGCTTTGGAAGGAAGGGAAGGGGTCAAGGCTCCAGCACTGGGGCAAGGATTTTTCCAGGAACCCCAGCCATCAAGGGAGAGAGAGCACTACCCAGCAAACTTTCTGATTTCTATGGAATGTGCTATTCATGGTCTGAAACAACCCTGTTGGCAGCTTGAG
Source organism: Thinocorus orbignyianus (assembly GCA_013400375.1). Taxonomy (NCBI): domain Eukaryota; kingdom Metazoa; phylum Chordata; class Aves; order Ciconiiformes; family Thinocoridae; genus Thinocorus; species Thinocorus orbignyianus. The sequence goes on along the minus strand of VXBW01000278.1, from coordinate 119,136 downwards.
TCAAGCGCCTGGGTCTTGCTCCTCCTCATCCCTGCACCTGGGGAGCTTGAAAACACAGAGACCTTGAAACTCACACCCCAGAGCTGGCTGTGAAGTAAATATTGTCATGAATTCAGACACCAGACTCTTTTAAAGGTGGAGTCCTCCCACGCGTTAGAAGTTAGTCCTGTGTTGCTCAACTCGGGACACCTGGAAATCAGCACAAGCCCAGTACCTAAAGCCGATGACGGTCTCTGTGTTGCAGTGACCATTTTATTCTACTTAAAACATACTTATTTATGCTGAACAATATCCCTCAACAACACTGCCTTGGTTTGACTGGATGTTTAGGGGAGAAATGGCTGGTTTCTGGGCTGGTGGGGATTTCTTGGAGAACTGAGTGATGATTTCTCCAGCTTCTGCTGATGGGAGAAGATCTGAGTATTAAACTTAGACGCAGAAAATTCTGAGTTTTTATATCTAAAAATTGTGCTGTTTGAGTTAAAATCTAAATCCTTTCCCAGGTTTAGACTCCCAAGAACACGGAAATTTTATCCTAATGTCTTTAGTTATATGATGCTGATAAGCGATGTATCACTTTTATAAATGAGACAGAATTCTAAGTAGTTTACTTTTTGAATGTTTTACTGGGTAATTAGCAGAAACAATAATTAACCTCCAATGCATAGTGGGGAGGCATAAGGTAGAAAACACAGCTTTTGTGCAAGATTTCACAGAAAGATCTGGGGTTGGAAGGTACCTCTGGAGATCATCCAGTCCAACTCCCTGCCAGAGCAGGGGCACCCAGAGCAGGTCCCACAGGAATGTGTGAGGTGGGGTTTGAATGTCTCCAGAGATGGAGACTCCCCCACCTCTCTGGGCTCCCCTACTTCTGCCAGGGCTCTGCCGCCCTCAAAGGGAAGAAGTTCCTCCCCATGTTGAGATGGAACTTCCCATGTTCCAGTTTGTGCCCATTCCCTCTTGTCCTCTCACTGGGCACCATTGAAAAAAGCCTGGCCCCATCCTCCTGACACCCACCCTTTCAGTATTTGTAGGTGTTGATCAGTTCCCCCCTCAGCCTTCTCCAGACTAAGTAAAACCAAATTCTCTCAGTCTTTCCTTGTAAGGGAGATGATCTAGTCCCTTCATCATCTTTGTAGCCCTTTGCTGTCCCCTCTCCAGCAGTTCCCTGTCCTTCTGGAACTGGGGAGCCCAGAACTAGACCCAGTGCTCCCGATGGCGTACTCCCTTTGTGCTCTCAAGGGAGCTGTCAGAATTGTAGCCTACCCCTCTCTTTCTGACTAAACTATTTTTCTTTAATCATGAAACTTTCTATACTTGATCTCGTTAGAAAATATTGCTGTTTAAATTAATGGAGTTTTTAATGGATCCTCAAACAGCCTGTTGGCATTGTATGAATTTTGAGTTTTAGTTCTTTGTGGTTTAGTTGTAATTGTACAAGAAAATGCCTCTAAAAAAATAAGGAATATCAACTTAGGTTTGGTGCACCTCTAAGTGAATGTTAAGCATTGGTTTGTTTCATGTCTAGAAATCAGAAGGGTGGAACACAAAATTCTTGTGAACCCTCATGAAGCCCCATTTTAACTGAAATATGGTTTTACTGTCTCTAAGTCCAACTTTACTTTTTCCAGCTGTATAATTGGCAGAGAATTTAGACAGACTTACGGTTTTATACTTGCAAATTTGCTTTAGATGGTTGAATATACTAATTGGGTCTGCATCACCGTGAAGGTGGAAGCCAGTCCTCCAGGGGTGTGCACACCTTTGATGACTCACTGCTAAACATTGCCCTGAGAATTATAAAGCAGCTTATAGTTCACATATCGAACAGGGAGCACATGGTACACTCTAATTCAGCATCATTTAGTGCTGTCTCAAGCGTTATGAGACTCCAGACATATTAGGGCATGAGTTTCAATTTGCCATCTTGGGATATCTCAGCAGCATCATGTTTGACGAGCAAGTGTTGGCAATGTCCCTGTTGACTGGCAGAGGAGGCACCTGTCTGGCAGCTTCTCCAACAAATTGTTGGCTAGAGAGTGGCTGGAAAGCAGCCTTGAGGAGGAGGACTTGGAAGTGATGGTGGATGAGAAGCTCAACATGAGCTGGCAGTGCGTGCTGGTAGCCCAAGAAGCCAACCCCATCCTGGGCTGCGTCTAAAGAAGTGTGACCAGCAGGTTACAGGAGGTGGTTCTACCAGAAGCAGGTCAGGAGCTGGGTCAGCGTAGGTCCTTCTCAGAGAGGTGATATGGAGAGACCATGAGCGGTCATGGTGCCCCTCTCTGGCTTCACCTGCCACAGCTCTTCCAGAAAGTCTCTGTCCTCAATTGTCTCAATGCCATGTGTCTCTGTGAAAGCATACCATTGGCTTCATGTATAGAATCATGGCAGGTTCCAAAGACAGTCTTATGTTATAAAGAAGTAATAATTATTAAAGATTATAATTTCTCTGGTCTGTCAGGAACCACACAGAAGATGGTCTGAACCTCTGTGTCAATGTGCCTTGAGCTACCTCAGAAAAGAGGTATCTGTTGGAGGGTCGACACAGTGGGGCATACGCAATCCAGGAATGCATCAATAACTTCCTTCTCCAAGTGATCAATGAGCCAACAAGGAGAGGTGCCATGCCAGACCTTGTTCTCACCAACAAGGAGGGGAGAATGTAAAGCTCAAGGGCAGCCTTGGCTGCAGTGACCATGAGATGGTGGAGTTGATCCTTAGGATGACAAGGAGGGCGCTCAGTAAGCTCTCCACCTTGGACTTCAGGAGAGCAGAATTTGGCCTCTTAAGGGATCTGCTTGACAGAGTTCCATGGGATAAAGCCCTGGAGGAAAGAAGGGCCAAAAAAAGCTGGTTAATATTCAAGGACCACCTCCTCCAAGCTCAGGAGTGATGCATCCCAACAAAGAGAAAATACAGCAAAAATGCCGGGCTGCCTGCATGGATGAACAAGGAGCTCTTGGAGAATCTCAAACTCAAGAAGGAAGCCAACAGAGCATGGAAGCATGGTCAGGTAGCCTGGGAGGAATACAGATAAATTGTCTGAGCAGCCAGGGTTCAGGTTTGGAAAGCTAAAGCCCTGATGGAATTAAATCTGGCCAGGAACATCAAGGGCAACAAGAAAAGCTTCTACAGGTACATCAGTGATAAAAGGGAAAACGTGGGCCCTCTCCAGAAGGAAACAGAAGGAAAATCTCCAGAAATTCCTTCTCCAGAAGGAAAATCCTGTTATCTCCAGGATATGGAGAAGGGTGAAGTACTCAATTGCATTTTTGCCTCAGTCATCACCAGCGAGAGCTCTAACCACACCGGCCAACTCAGAGAAGGCAAAGGCAGTGCCATGGTTTAATCCCAGCCAGCACCTAGCACCATGCAGTCGCTCCCTCACTCCCTCCTCGGTGGGATGGAGGAGGGAATCAAAAGAATGAAAAACCAGAAAACTCACCGGTTGAGATAAAGACTGATTCTAAGTAAAGCAAAAGCTGTGCACAGAAGCAGAGCCAAGCAAGGAATTAACTCCCTGCTTCCCATCAGCAGGAGGGTGTTCAGCCATCTCCAGGAAAGCAGGGATCCATCATACGTAACGGTGACTTGGGAAGACAAACGCCATCACTCCAAATGTCTCCCCGTTTCCTTCTTCTTCCCCCAGCTTTATATACTGAGGATGACGACTCATGGCATGAGATATCCCTTTGGTCAGTTGGGATCAGCTGTCCTGGTTGTGTCTTCTCCCAGCCATTTGTGCACCCCCAACCCACTGGCAGGGCAGTGCGAGGAGAAATAAAGGCCTTCACTACTCAGCAACATGCAAAACCATTAGCGCGCTACTAACAGTTCCTATCCCAAACCCAAGCCACAACACTTACACCAGCTCCTAGTAAGAAAGTCAACTCCATCCCAGATAAAACTATGACAGGCAGGGACTGGGAGAACGAAGAACCACCCGCTGCAGAAGATCAGGTTTGAGACCTTCTGAGGAACCTAAACATGAACAAAGCCACAGGACTCACCCATGGGTCCTGAGGGAATTGGTGGGTGAAGTTGCAAAGCCACTATACCTCACATTTGAGAAGCCACGGCAGTTTGGCGAAGTTCAACTGACTGAGAAAGGAGAAGCCAAACCCCGATTTTTAAAAAGGGAAAACAGGAAGACCAAGGGAACTACATACTGGTCAGTCTCACCACTGTACCTGGCAAGATCATGGAGCAGATCCTCCTAGAAACTCTGCTAAGGCACATGGAAAATAAGGAGATGACTGGTGACAGCCAACATGGCTTCACCAAGGGCAAACCATTCCTCACAAATTTGGTGGCCTTTTATGAAGGCACTACAGCATTGGTGGATAAGGGAAGAACAACTGACATCATCTACCTGGACTTGTGCAAAGCGTTTGACACTGTCCCACACGACATCCTGGTCTCTAAATTGCAGAGACACAGATTTGATAGATCACTCAGTGGAAAAGGAATTGACCGGATGGCCACACTTAAGAGAGTTGTGGTCAACAGCTCAATGTCCAAGTGGAAGCCAGTGATGAGTGGTGTTCCTCAGGGTCAGTACTACTGACTGACTGACTACTGACTCATGGGCAAAACACTTGACTTCGGGAAAATTAGTTTATTGCAAATTCAAATAGATTTGGGTGGTGAAAAATAAACACAGGAATCAAACCACGCCCTTCCCTTCACCCACCCTTTTTTCCCCAGCTCAACTTCACTTCTTCATCCCCAACTCATCTGAGCAGCCCAGGGGTGATGGGCAAGGGGGGTTGTGATCAGCTCCTCTCAGCTGCTCCTTCCTCCTCACACTTCTCTCCTGCTCCATTATAGGTCCTCCACAGGCTGTGGTTTCTTCAGGAAACATCCACTTGCTCCTGTGTCAGGTCCTCCACCCCTGCAGTGCCACAACATGGAGGTGCACTGTAGCGCCAGGAGACATTTTGCCTTCTGATTCACAATTACCAGCTTTGACTCACTCTATTGCCTGGGGAGAAGGGAATTCATGGGAGACTTTGAAGACTTTTGAAGAACAACTTCAAAATCAAGAATCAAGAAGTTTTTGAAAACTTCAAAACCAGGAACCTCTCAAGTACTTTAAAAAAAAAGTCTTCATTGATACCAAACACTAGTGACTGTCAGCTTCTTGGCTGGGAGCTGGTGAAGCAGCTCAAGTGTTGGGAAGAGGGGATTTGGGTTGATGTGAAGCAGGTTGTATTTCATGCCACTGAGAGCTTTAGGCAATACCCGAAGGTTTCTTAAAAGTCAACTAAATGCAAAAAGCCAGCTCTGAGGTCCTCAATTAGAGGTCAGTTCTGTCTCACCTGTGGCTTCTGCTGACCATTAACTCTAATGACCATTAACATGAACTCTGACTCAGTTAACCTTAAAGTGTGTATCTAAAATAGATCAGCAAAATTGAAACCAGTTCATTTTTCTAGAGTGGCCCCACATGACAATGAGCAGACATGGACATCTACACCGCTGGGACCTGGAAAGCCATGGGATTAGTCTGATTGGGGTTTTTTTCATACCAGCCATACAAGCTAAGTCTCCATCGAAGAGAGAGAATGAGCCTGACAACACAGGTGGAAGAGAATAACTTTAGCCAGCTATTCCTCCATAAAATGGAGAGAAGTCCAACATGTGCTCCAAGTTGCACGTCACTTCAACAATTTATGGTGGGTAAAAGCAAAATTTTTAACAGATTATTTTGAAAGTTTTCCCTTCCATGAAACACACACCCCGCAGGTCTTGGAGTCTATGAATTGATTTACATGGACTGGTCAGCTGTAGTAATTTATTGAAGGGGAGAAAGATGATAGAGGAAAAAGCCTGAGGGAGAGAAAAATGCATGCTGTGGGTAAGGTGAGGTGGAAAGGACTGGAGGGATCTGTGAGTGGATGGAGGACTGAGAGCTAATCCTCTGTGGAACTGGATTTGGATGAGCTAATTAGATAAGGTGGTGCCTCATGCTGGAGAAAATGAAGCAGGGGTGAAAAGGCAGATGACATCCAGGAAGGCTGGGAGTGCAGGGGATGGATGGCAGTGAAAGGGTTAAGAGTCACTGGCCAAAGGAGGCTAGAAAATTGGAGGAAGCAGAGGTCAGAGATGTAGCAGGCTGGAGAAGTCAGTTGAAGGGGAACTGGGAACTCCTTGTGGAGTTCGATGAGGGTGGTAAACAGGGAGGAACTCTGGGGAGAAGGGAAGAATCTGGATATAATGTGGTGATTTAATGGGGAAAGAGAGAAGAGGGGGCTGCTGAGGTCCAATGAAAACTGGAAAATCACATTTGCCATGAGTGTGTATAATTCCTGTTTTGTGATGCTCTCCCAGATTGTAACAGTTTTCAGGGCAGGGATTTCTTGAGGATATTGTAGTTTGTCTGTTCAGAAGATGCTTAATAGGATGCAAGTACTCGTCTTATCTCCCCTCAACTCCTGGAGGGAGGGACAGGTGGACCTTATTTAATGGCAGAGGCAGAGCTGATTTAAGCAGGCAGTAACTGAGGATGCCTGTTAATGAGATGACTTGGAAGAAGTAGGGTCAGCTGGACTAGAAGACATTAGTTCAAGGCATTTAAGGAATGTCAGAGCCAGCAGCAGAGAGATGGAAACACTGAGGGACAAGGAAGGTTGCTTCCAGAGATCCATTCACAGCAAAGGAATTCCGGGTGAGGAAAGAGTGCGGGCAGCATCCTGGTTTGAGGTAAAACAGAACTGATGTTCTATTCAGTAATTTTACTTTGCAGCTCAGCCTCTTCTAATGCTCTGAAATGAACAACACACCATGGAGAAACTGCTCACTCTCAGAGTGATAAGACCTGTGTTTATAGTTAATGCCAAGGAATGGGATGCAGAGAGGCTCTTGCTTACACTGATTGCTCTAACAACCAAGGTCAGGTAGCTTTGTTATTTGCCCCGTTGGAGGGTTGGAAGCAGAGAAATGTGGAGGGGCTGCACCTGCAGAGAGGAATGGACAGGAGAGGTGAGCCCAAACTAACCAGCAGGGTATTCCATCCCATCTGCCCCATGCTCAGTATAAAAGCTGAGGGATCAAAAGGTCAGGCCTCTTTCCTCAACAGCCAACGTCTGAGGAGGGGTCTATCTGCCTTTGATCTCAATCTGTGTGTTCTTGAATCCAGATATGAATCCAGCTTCTGTCTGTCACTGAGTCATAGAATCATGGAATGGTTAGAGTTGAAAGGGACCTTAAAGATCATCAAGTTCCAACCCCCCTGCCATGGGCAGGGACACCTCTCCCTAGAGCAGGTTGCTCCAAGCCCCATCCAACCTGGCCTTAAACAGTTCCAGGGATGGGGCATCAACAACTTCCCTGGGCAACCTGTTCCAGTGCCTCACCACCCTCACAGCAAAGAACTTCTTCCTAAGATCTCATCTAAATCTCCCCTCTTCCAATTTAAAACCATCACCCGTTGTCCTGTCACTCCTCTCCCTGACAAAGTCAGGAAGTCCAGTCTGGGATTTTCCCAGTGCCTGCTGGTGATGTGATCATCATCCTCGGAGCTCGATACTGGTTTTGTATATATTTCAGTATTTTCTTTATTATTATGATTATTTTCATTAAAGTTTTGTAAAAGTGTCTTCTAAACTCCTAAGTCTCTTCCTCTCTCTCTCCCTCCTCTCCTTGGAGAGAGAGGTGGGGGAGAGGATCTATGGTTCATCTCAGTGGCCAGTAGGGCCCAAACCAGGCAGTTGGGTTGGGGGGAGGAGAGATGGAGCATGTGAGAAGGTGGAGGGAAGCCAGGCCATTAGAGCCACAGTGTCCTGCGCACAGTGCCACCCATGGCAGGATGTTTAAGTGCCACCAAGTTGGTACTGCTTCGAAAGCTTTGCTGCCACTGCTGCCTCTGCAGTGACAAGATGAGCTGTGAGAGACAGGCTTGAGAAAGCCCATCTGGGTGCTGTCCTGGGGAGGACAATTTTGATGAGCTTGGTGTGCCAAAGGAATCAGGGGGGAAGATGCTAAATCCTGGGAAGCTCCATTGTGCCTCCATGTGCCCATTCACTCAAGTCTTGCTCAGATTTTGGCCCAGTGCATGCTGGAAGCAGCACCCTTTCGCCAAAGCGAGAGAGCCGTGTAGGCAGGATGGGTGGGCAGAAGGAGCTAAAGGGCTAGGGTGCAGCAACTGTCACCTGTAGATCACAGAGTCACCAAACGGATTGAGAATGGTTTGAGTTGGAAGCGACCTTCAAGATCATCCAGTTCCAATCCCCCTGCCCTGGGCAGGGACACCTCCCACCAGACCAGGTTGCTCAAAGCCCCATCCAGCCTGGTCTTGACTGCTGCCTCTTGCAGGCAGTATCTTTTGTCTGGCAATTTCCTCAAAACCTGCTTGCTTATGGAAAGATCAAACCTCCAAACTGGAGGGTGTAACAGGGCAGCTTACCCAAAATGCTTCTGAAGCTGATCCAGCACTGTGGCGGCACTGCTGAGGCTTCCCAGGATGATACAGGGGATGCCCACACCAGGATGGAGGAGGAAGGATGAGTGCTCTCACCATTAGCTTGGTAATTAATTCTTTTTTTTAATTGCTCTTAAGTGTCTGCATTAGTGAGTTATAGGTTACAATTTATGAAACTTTATGACTCGAGTCATGAATTCAGATGATTGTGTGGGCAAAGGGGACTAAGCCCTGTTTGTCATTTTTGTTTTTTTTTTTTGTATTTCTAAATGACCTCATGAAATAAAGATTAAATCAAAGAGAACAGTGTCCTTTAAAGGTGAGAGATCTAAACGGACTGTGACACTTCAGAAAATGTGCTGGAGCCCAGCCCAGCATGGATGGTGGGACAGGAACAGCCTTTGTGCCTACAGCATGAGAGCTTACGTTCAGTCCTGTTTGGGATTGTCCTGGTTTGAGTGACACGGGACTAATTTCTCTTCCGATGCTTGGGGAAAACTGCGCATTTAGAAGACTCTGGTGTCTGAATTTGTGACAATATTTACTTTACAGCCAGCTCTGGGGTGCAGGTTTCAAGGTCTCGGTGTTTTCCAGCTTCCCAGCTGCGGAGATGAGGAGGAGCAAGACCTGAGCACTTGAGCTCAGCTGCCAACAGGGTTATTTCATACCATGAATGGCACATTCAACAAAGATTAGAATTAGAAAATTAGAAAGTTTAATGAGAAGCTCACTCTTTCTCTCCCTCGATGGCTGGAGTTCCTGGAAAATTCCTTGCCCCTGTGCTGGAGCCCTGAGCCCTTCCCTTCCTCCTAAAGCCACAGCGCTCACAGGGTCCCACATAGGCTGTCCCTGCTGGGAGGGCACGGCTTCCTGGCATAGAGTAGGCTGGGGATAGTCCTTGTGGATTTATATTGGTATTGAGATTACTATCGATTCTTTAGTGTTATTAATGTTAATTATTTTGTTGTATTCTATTAAATCTGCTGATATTTTAACCCCTGGGTTCCCTTGTTTTTTCCCACTCCCTTTCTGAGTGGGGAGTGGTCATCATGCGAGAGAATAATTGTCTAAATGACAATAAATTGTCGTGGGTTTTCTCAAACTGTAACAAACATCATCATGAGCGACCTGGATGAGGGGGCAGCACGCACCTCAGCAAGTTTGCAGGTGACAGAAAACTCGGAGGAGTGGGTGATACACCAGAGGGGCGTGCTGCCATCCTGAGCCACCTCCACAGGCTGGAGAAAGGGGCTGAGAGGAACGTCATGAAGTTCAACAAGGAGAATTGCAAATTCCTGCACCCGGGGAAGAAAATCTCCCTGTTACCAGTAGATGCTGGGGACCATCCGGCTGGCAAGCAGCCTGGCAAAAATGGACCTGGGGGTCCTGGTGGACATCAAGGTGAACACGAAGACAACAATGTGCCCTTGCTGCATAGAATTAGTAGTGTCCTCAACTGCATTAGCGAAAGTGTCGCCAAGACATCAAGGGACATGATCCCTCCCCTTAGCTCAGCACTGCTGAGGCCACCTCTGGAGTGCTGGGTCCAGTTCTGGGCTCCCCAGTATGTGCGAGTCATGCTGGAGAGAGTCCAACAAAAGGCCAGGGAGGTTATAAAGGGACTGGAGAATCTCTTATATAAGAAATGACCAAGAGAGCTGGGAATGTTCAGCCTGGAGAAGAGAAAGCTGAATGGAATCTTATTAATATATATTCCCCATCCCTGGAGGGGTTCAAGGCCAGGCTGGATGGGGCTTGGAGCAACCTGGTGTGGTGGGAAGTGTCCCTGCCCAGGGCAGGGGAGTTGGAACTCCAAGATCTTTAAGGTCCCTTCCAACTCCAACCATTCCATGATTCTATACGTGGCAGGAGGGTGCAAAAAAAGCAGTGCCAGGCTCTCATCTGTGGTGCCCAGTGCCAGGCCAAGAGGCGACCGGCACAGGCTGGAACACATGAGTTTCCCTCGGAACGTTAGGAAACACCTGTGAGGGTGGCAGAGCACTGACACAGGTTGCCTAAGGAAGCCGTAGAGTCTGTTTTTCTTAGAGATAATAATAACCACCATTGTCTCAAGAAAGGCTCTAGGTGGCCCTGGTTGAGCAGGAGGTTGGACCAGGTGACCTCCAGAGGTCCCTTCCCACCTCAACCATTTGGGGACTCTGTCGTTGTGTGACCTGACAGCAGAACATGGCTGGGGTTTGGTCGGAAGAACGACGCTGGAGGCGACAGCAACCTGGTCAGTCCCCATCTGCGGTGCAGGACACTCAGGAAGGTGACATGGGTTGAGGACGGGTCCCGTGGGGTGACATCCAGTGCCTTGGCCAAGGCGGTGGCTGGGGCCTCAGTGGGAAGAGCCTGGCGCAGCATCCCCTCCTGTGTGGGGCTGCTCCTGGCCTGTCAGTTGAACCCCTGTGGCGGTGCTCTCCCTGTTTTTCGCCCTCCTTCCTCGGCTCCTGCTCAGGCCTTGGCCATCGCAACATGGGTTGGGATAAGCTGCAGCCGGACTTTGGGGGATGGCTGGTAACAGCCAAAACACTGCCTGGAGTGGGGACCTTCATACTTTCTTCCCATGAAAATATGCCTATAGGTCAATGACATTAAGGTATAAACAGTGGAAACCCCAGAGCCCTGGGAGCTCTCCCGTACGGCAGCGGCTGCACGGCAGGATCTCCCCTTTGGTGAGGACGCTGGCTGAAGGTTCTGCTCCTCAAGGCTGAGAGATTCCTTGCCCCAACAGATTCTCGGTGAGTGACTAACAGCATGCTAAAACTTTGAAATCTTAGCTAAGTGATAGAAAGGATTGATTGTGCGTATATAATCCTTTAGACATGAACCATTGACCAAGTNTGACCAAGTCTGGGACTGGGGTTGGATCCAGCTGCACCCAGACTCCTCTCTGAGGAGGAGTTTAGACCAGGGGGTCCTCTCTGAACCTCGAGACTCAACGAGAGGGTCTCCCTGACAGCGTGTCTGACCCCGTCCTCTCTGCAGTAAATACCCCTGTGTCCCTTGGCCTCCAGCCTCGTAAAACACCCGCTCCATTCANACTACTTCCGGTGGTAACCGGAAGCTCCGCCGCCGCCTCTTCTCGCCGCTGCCGTTTGCTGCCGCCGGGCGGCGCCGCGCTCCACGGCCCACTTCCGCCGGAAGTGGGAGCGGGCGGAACTGTGCCGCCGGTTGGCTGGCGGAAGGGGCGGGGCGGCCGGAAGTGACGGTAGGGGGCGGTACTCCGCCGCCGGTGCGGAGTAGACCAGGCCTCTCCGCCGCCGCCCGCCATGTCCGCCCGCCTGCCGGGGGCCCCGCGGAGCCGAGAGGGGCGGTCGGGCAGCGCCAGGCAGGTGTGAGTAGCGGGCGCGGTGCGGCCCGGCGCTCGCCTCCCGGTGGGCGAGCAGCGCCCTCTGCAGCCACGGTACCGCTGTTCTCCCGGGAAGCTCGGGAGCCCAGCAGGGAGACACCCGCCAGGTACGGTCCTGCCGCCCTCCCGGCGGCGGTGCGAGGCAGGCACCGGCACCCGGCCCCTTCCCGGGGTGTTGCCGGTGTTGGGTGCGGGGGGTTGGGG